>AAPY01476250.1:0-11508 GCA_000181375.1 Tupaia belangeri
GCCCCTGAGAGGCAGCGGAATGCGGAGCAGAGCGCCGCCTCCCGCCTACCTAGGTTATTTTTAAAGAGAGGTATTTTTTGCTATAAGGTGCGTGTGCATGTGCGCATTGGAGAGACAGAGACAGAAAGTGAAAAGTCAGCCCACAGAGGGATGGCCATGCTGCCGTCCCTTCTCCTCCACTCTCTTCTCGGGATTTTGGGCATGGCTGTGGGAGCCATCGTGGTGGGTAGTTCTGGCTATGGTGTCCATCTTGCTGTCCTTGTCCACAAGGCGGGGTTCCGTGCCTCCTTGCTCCCATCTCTCCCTGAAGTGGGAGGGTTACACTTTCAGATCAGAGGACGTTGACCCTGACCAGGACCACAAAAGATCCCACACGTTCTCATACCGCAGACCCCCACCCCACTTCCTAGGCATCTCTTGAGGTTCCCCCATCAGTGGGCAGCTTAGATGGGAGATGTCCTGCCCTCGGTCATCTCTAGCGACCTGAGAGGGCTGCCTCCACCTTCTGGGCACAGTAGCCGCCAAAGCAACAGTCCTTGAGGTAGGCAGAGTTCTCCCTCCCTCCCTAAGAGGGTCCGATGGTCGAACTTCGCTCTTCGCCTATCCTGGACAATGCCTTCCCCTTCCCAGCACAGCACTCTACACTATCCTGGACAGCACCGTCGCCTACCCTGAACAGCGCCTTCCCCCATTCCCACCTCCCCACAGGGCCTACCCCTCCCAGTAGGGAGGGGCGTCCACGTAAGGCATTGGGCCGATGTTCTGCATGGCTCTGCATGCGTGGGCGGTTCGCTGGGCACATCGGAGAAGGGGCACCATTCCCCACTTGCGCTACCCGAGAGCATGGCTCTCCCCGGCGTTCCCAAGCGAGGCCCTGGGAGCCCGCGGTGTGTAGCCCCCTCGGTGTTGTCCCCGGGGAGACAGGGTCGCGTGTGGCTCCCACGGAGCGGAACCCAATGGACGGATGGACATGGAGAACGAGGAAGGCAGGGACGGCGTCTGCGGTGTCGGTGAGTCCTCCGGGGCCTCTGCGGTGGGGCCGGGCATGTGGGAGGCTCCAGGGTCAGCCCTGGAGGCTTCAGCCAGAAAGTCTGGGGACGCCAGGGGCGACAATGTGGGTACGTGGCGGTGGGACCCCTGTGCGGCCCTGGGTGCAGTTCCGCAGGGCCAGGGGCCTCCTGGGAGCCCTCCCCGATGCTCCCCTGCCTCATCCCCATGGGTGGGCGCAGGGGCACGACGAGAGGCTGCTGTGGGGTGCTTGCCAAGTGCTGTGCATGGGGCCACCCCGCTACATGGCAGAGGCACCCCTGTGCTCTCCCGGGCCTCCGACTTCCCCGCTGGTTCCTGTGCTTCCCCTGCCCAGGCCTCTGACCTCCCCGGGTCCCCAAGCTCTTCCCCACTCCCTGCTGACCCTGGTCACCTGCTGCGCCAACCACCTGCCCAAAGGACCTGGCCCTCACTCGCAGGAGTCACTCTGGTCAGCCACCACAGCTGGTGGGGCGACTCTGGGCGACAGACCTTCAGACCTGGTGGGGTTTAAGGTGCGGTGGGCTCGCTCAACCCCCACCCCCCTCGAAGATAGGTGGGCGTGGGAGAATGTTCCTGGGAGGGTGTGCCAGCCCTGGTGGGGTGTGCCCAAGGCCTCTGGCGGGATCTCAAGGCTGTGCCCTGGGACCCCCTTCGCATTTTTCAAAGAAAGCCTCCAAGGAGGTATGATCCATGAACCGTGCCCCCGGGCATGCACCCATTACAGAGACAGAGAGGGGAAAAGTGAGAAATCACCTACAAGGGGGGATAGCCTTGCTGCAATTTCTTCTCTAGTCCTACCTCAGGATTAGGTGCATGCATGCCATAAGCCCAGCATAATTTTACAGCAGCCGGGCCTAAACCCGGCTGAAGGACAGACTCGGCCATGTGGGATCCATTGTCTTAACCTCCACACTAGCTGCCGGCTCACCCATTTTTAATCTTCGAATCTTTGAGTATTTGTTTGACACTGAAAGTAGTCTGATTACCCTGAACAGCCCCTTCCCCTCTCCTGGAAAGCACCTTCCTCTACCCTGGAAAGTGCCTTCCTTCCCCCCCTCCCCCAGACAGTGCCTTCCCCTCCCAGTGGGGAAGGGGTTCCCATAGGGCATTGGGCTGACATTCTGCAAGGTATTGCTTGCGTGCATGCATGGGCGGTTCCCCCAGCACATCAGGAGCTGGAGCACCATTCCCCCACCTGCGCTGCCCCAGAGCGTGGCTCTCCAATGCGTTCCCAGGCAAGGCCCTGGGAGCCAGAGATGTGTAGCCCCCTCGGTGGTGCATATCCTCAGGAAGACAGGGTCGCGGTTGGTTCCCATGGAGCGGAACCTGAAGGTCGAATGGACTTGGAAGGCGAGGAAGGCACGTGAGGGGTCTGCGGTTTCAGTGAGTCCTCTGGGGCCTCTGCGGTGGGGCTGGGTGTGTGGGAGACTCGGGGGTCGGCCCAAAGGCCTTGGCCAGGCAGTCTTAGGATGCCAGGGACTGTCATGTGGGTACATGGCCACAGGATCCCTTGCTGTCCTGGGGTCGGTTCCACTGGCCTGGGGGCCTTCTCAGAAGCCCTTCCCGATGCTCCTGGTCCTTGTCCCCATGGGTGGGCACCAGGTCGCGCGGGGAGGCTGCTGTGGGGTCATTACGGAGGGCCGTACGTGGAGCTGCCCTGCTGGGTGGCGGAGGCACCCTGTGCTCTCCCAGGTTTCTGTCTCCCCTGCTGCTTCCTGCGCTTTGCAGCCCAGGCCTCAACTCTCCCTGCATCGCTCAGCGCCTCCCTGTTCCCTGGAGACCCCGGTCGCCTGTGGTGCCTATCACCTCCCGGACCTACCCGGCCCTCACCATGTGGTTGATGCACTGGTCTGCTTCCGCAGCCAGTAGGGGCACCCCGGACGATGGACCATCAGAATTAGTGTGGTTTAAGGCGGGGTGGGCTCGCCTGAACCTGCGATGAGCGGTGGGCACAGGAGGGCGTACTGGGGATGGTGTGCCGGCCTTGGAAGGGTGTGCGGTCCCAGCCCCACGAGTAGACCAAGGCCTCTGGCCCAGGTCTCGAGGCTGTGCTGTGGGACCCCCTTTGCTCTTTCGGAAGAAAGTCTCCCCAGAGGTGTGATCCGTGAAGCTGCCCCATGGGCTCTCGCATTGCACCGCGGCCCTCCTGCCCCTCAGATTTCAGCACCGTGACATCCGCAGACCTCTACAACTTCCTGTTCAGGTCCTTTCCTCACCACAGGGTGCAGTTGTCCTTGGGGCCCGTTCCTCCTGTTCCCTCCCTGGGGCATCGCTCTTGCAGGCTCTCCTGGATCAGGTCATCCACCTGCCTTTCTTTTCTCTGGTTCTGAGGTGTGGTCGAACCTCCCCCCACCCTCTCCACCACCAGGCTGCATCGCCAGTTCCCAGCTCCTTGGGTTCCTGAGCCCTGGGACTTCAGTCCCCACAAGCAGCTCACCAGGCCTGCCTTAGGTCACGCTGACCTTCGATACTAGGGATGGTCAGACCTGGGCCTTGGCCGTTCCTGACTCCTTGCCGTATAGAGACGTGAGGCACTTCAGGCCTTTGTCTGGCCAGAATGGGTTTCCCTGGCTCCAGGGTCCAGATCTGCTTGTCCAGGTCTCTGTGCGGTCAGTGGAGGTTGGTGTGAGGGGGGCATATGTGCTCCCTCAGAGCTGCTGCTCAGCACTGCACGTGCTCCATTCTTCCCCCACAGGCCGAGGGTGGGTGGAGTAGTCGACCAGAGTTCGAGGCCCAGACCCTGTGGCTTAAAACTCACAGCCAGCGTGTGTGAGTGCCCAAAGTCTCTGAGAAGGGATTGCGGCATGGCCAACCCCCACTCCCACCTCCACTTTATCAGTAAGAAACAGAGAGAGAAAAAAATGAGAAAGCAAACTGCTAGTCCAGGACCTGAACCAGAGTTGATCATGTGGGAGTCCAGCAATCCAACCGCTATGCCACCTGCTGGCCCCAGACCATGCGATTTTAACACACTACTATTCAAACTTGGGTGACTTTGTTCTCCATTCGGATATTCCACAATGTCTGGAGATTTTTTTTTGAGGTGGGTTGGGTTTAAGCATTGGGGTGCTACAGTTATCCAATTTGTGGGACCCAAGGATACCTCCTGGCATCCTGCAGTGCATGGACTGACGATCTCATAAAGAATGACCTGACCCTGTTTTAAACTATATGTCCTCCATGAAGTGATTGGCGAGACGTATTACAAATGGAGTCAGAATAGTTTAGTCTGGCTCCATCACCTCCCATCTTACCATGTTTGAAAGCCACAGAGTAAATATCTTATGGATTATTTTTTAAAAATAATTATTTATTGAATTTCATTTATTCATTTTATTTTAATTTGATGAGAGAGGGGAGAGAGAGTGAGAAGGAGAGAAAGTGAGAGAGCAAGCTATCAAGTCCAGGACTCAAACTGAGGTCAGCCATGTGGTGTCGAGTGCCTTAACCACTATGCCACCTGCTGGTTCCAATATCTTATATATTTGATTATGGTGCACTTGTGTGCTTGCTCGGTAAGGATGGCTGTGCTGATTTACACTATTGAGTGTAAGGCAGTTGTGTATGTGGGACAGTTTGGTTTTGGTGGTGAGCTGCTCTTGTCTACAGCCCACTGAGGGAAAGGAGCTAGTACTGTTCTATGTAGCCTTGATTTGGCCTGCTGAGCCCTGATGGCCTTGGCTCCGCTCAGCTCAGCTCCATGTGCTGTGACTCCAAGAGGGAGGAAAGTGCTCTGTGAACATTCACCCTGAGTGTTACAGGCTCCAAGAGGGAAGAAGCATTTGTGAGCACAGCTGAGGGCTCTGTGAGCCCACTAAGAACTCTGTGAGCTCCCACTAACAGCAGATAGACTACCTGACACCAGGGCCTTGTGTCTTTTTCAAACTCCCTACATTTGTTTGACTCACCCTTTTGAGCAGGAACAAAAAGTTAAAAACCAGCAAGGATTTTGTCCCATGTCCCCATCTGCCTATGTCACTGTGGGAAGCAGTGCTGTGCCCGATCATACCGTAATAGTTGGCCTCAGCCTCAGGCTACAGCTCAGAGATGTGCAAAACACCAGCTCTGGTCGAGGTGTCTTCAAATCCAGAGAAGTAGCTGGGGATCTCAGAGCCCTGGTGCTTTCTGGACTCTGAGTAATGTCACAGGGATAGCGGGGAGGGCTCCCTGGCTTCTGCTGCTATCAGTATATGGTCTTGCCACCAACACTGGTGTCACTCCACGAGTGCAGGTGAGTCTGGCATGTGCTTCAGGAGTTGAGAGAAGGAGGGTGTGTGAGTCAGCACAGGCTGGGAGAGGGAACCTGTAGACACAGACACACATTAATAAGGGGTAGAGACTAGGGTGATGATTTTAAAGAGTCTAATCCATGAAACTGAAGTAGGCTGTGGCCTGTCCTGTGTCCCCAAGGTCTGTCCTACCTGTGCAGTGAGAAGGAAGGATGAAGGAGGAGAGGAGTCTAGGTCAGGGTGGTCGTAGCCTCTGGACTCCACAAGGTTGGGCTGCCCCAGGCTGCCTTTTCTTCCCACCCTCTGCCACAAGAGGGGCTATTTGTGCAAATGTGTAGCTTGTGGAAGGCCATGGCTATATGTGCAGGACCAGGGAGGAGGCAGTGCTGGGACCACACTCAGATAAGCCCATGAGAGGCCCAGCTGGTGAGCCGGCATATTCAGAGACATTAGAGAGTGTGGCTTGTCAGGGGATGGCAGGACTCTCACATTTCGGTCCCATATTTTCTGATGAACTTTTTGTCAGGTCACATATGTGTGTCTACATAAGTGTTTCCCACTCCAGAAGGTTCATCCTTTCTTCCTTCCCTCTTATCTATCTTCCTTCCTTCCTTTCTTCTTTTTTTTCCCTTCTTCCTTTTTTTTTCATCAAAGTTAGATAAAAGAAAGCTTTTCAAAATCCACTATTGTGAAGCTTTTCCCTAATGTTCCACTAAGAGGTCTATAGTTTAGTTTTAAATTTGCATATTCACACTCAGTTTACTCAACATTATGTTGAGTAAACCATTATTTTAAAAATAATGTCCACCATTCCATAGTGAATGGTCTTAGCTGCCAGAGTGAAAAAGATTTTGCCATAGGGGCTTATTTCTGGGCTCTCAGTTCCATTGCCTATATGTACATCTGTTTGAATGTCAGAACCACTCTGTTTTCACTATTGTAGCTTTGTAGTATGATTTGAAATCAGGAATTGTGAGACTTTCCAATTTTTTTTATGTAAAATAATTTTAGCTGTTCAGGATATTTAGTTATTTGAATCCTATATGAATTTTAGGGTATATATTTCTAATTGCTTGTCAGGGAAGTCATGATGCTTTTTTGTGTAGAAAAACAGAAAAATGTGTCATAATGTTTCTGTTCTAATGTTTGTACCAGATAACATTGTTGGAATGTCAACAGCAATTTCAATGAATGTGTAGATTACTTTGGAAAATACTGACATTTTAGCCATACTTTTTTTTTTCAGTTTTGCTTAAGATGCATGCACCCATTACAGAGACAGAGAGGAGAAATATGAGAAATCACCTACCAGAGGGGATGGCCTTGTTGTAATCCCTTCTCTAGTCTTATCTCAGGATTTGGGGCATGCATGCCATATGCCCAGCATGATTTTCAAACTGGCAGGCCTAAGATTTTAACCACAGACTCAGTCATGTGGTATCCCTTGTCTTAAACATAGTTTTCTTTTTTGGAGAGGGTTTTGCTATACGGTGCTTGTGCTCTCCAGAAAGACAGAGAGAGAGAGACAGAGAGATAGAAAGTGAGAAATCTCCCCCCGGGGGCATGGCCATGCCATACTCCCTTCTCCTCCATTCTCTTCTTGGGATCTTGGGCACGCACACACACGTGCCTGGTGTGAGTTTAAGCCACCTGGTTTAGGACTCAATCTGCAGTCAACTACATGGGAGTCCAGTGACATAGTCATTACACCAACTGGTGATGCCCATAACCATAGTTTTGATACTGTTCCTGTATGTATATGAAGCTTCTTCATTACTTCCAACTGGCTAGTAGTCAATCTACTGCATTATAAGTTCCCCTTTTATTGAATACCAGGTTGCTGCCAATACTTTGCTCCCACTGAACACCTCCTCAGACACATTTCTTCTTGGACTTACTGTGTGGTAGGTGCACACACACTGAAGTTCTTTGTGTACTAGGGGGACTTTCCTTCAGATGACAGAACTTGTTTAAGTACCTAGCTGTGAATCATAAAGTGATGGTTACTTCTGGGCATCGACTGGACTGGACTAGAGGATACTTAGGAAAAGCACAACTTTTTCAATGCATTCATCTGTTTGTGGACATTTATTTTGGTTCCATGTCTTTGCAATCATGAATATTGCTGCAGTAAATAAAAACTTTCCAAACCGATATTTCCAAATATCCGTACCCAAGAAATACAAAGGACCCCAAATAGAATCAACCCAAGCACAGCTTCTCCAAGGTACATGATAGCCGGATTGACCAAAACCACAGACAAAGACAAGATACTAAAATTGGCAAGAGAGAAATGTCAGTTACTTACAAGAGTTATCCCATCAGGAACCAGCAGTTAGCGTAATGGCTATGTCGCTGGATTCCCACGTAGTTGACCGCGGTTCGCGTCTCGGACCCGGTGGCTTAAATCTCACGCTGGGCGCATGTGTATGCGTGCCCAAGATCCTGAGAGGAGAATGGAGGAGAAGGGATTTTGGCGTGACCATCCCCCCTGGGGGGTGATTTCTCACTTTCTGTCTCTATGTCTCTCTCTGTCTCTCTGTCTGTCTGGCGAGCACACGCGCCCTATACCGAAAACCTCTCAAAAAAAAAAAAAGAGTCATCCCATCAGATTAACATTGGACTTCTTATTGATAACAATGCAAGCAAGGAAAGCATGGGGGAAATATATTCAAAGTGTTAAATTAAAAATAATTTCAACCAATAATACTATATCAGACAAGATATATGCAAAGAAAAGATGAAAACATTCTCAGATAAACAAAACCTGAAAGAATTTACTGACACTAGACCAGCTGTTCAAGTTTTCAAAGGAGTGTTATACCAGGAAAACTACAGATCGACACACAGATATAAGAGAACAAAAAACAGCCAAGAAAATAGCCAGTCTAATGTAGGGATAAGATTGGAAATACCACTAATAATGTTGAATATTCCAGAATTTAAACAGAAAAATTGGACGACAGTAATATTGTGAATTCGACAGAAGAGATTAATTTACATGAGACTGAACTGGTTAAATAGAATTTTATGACTTTTGACTAAAGCATCACTAATTTTCTTCTATGCTTTGTTTTCCAGATTTAATGATTTTTTTTGTCTTCTTTTGAGCAGTTGATATGTTCAGCAATTTGTTATGTTTTTTCTTTTGAAATTGCAAGAAATTTTTCTCTAATCCTGACTCCACTGGAATTGGAAAACATTTGGGAATATTCTGATTTTGTGGCATTAGAGTTACTCGTATAAGTTTAATTATGTCTTACATTAGAAATTGGAAATACGGGTTGTTCCCAGAGCTTTAACTGGAATGTCATTTCTGAAGTTCTGACCAGATAGCTAAGGAACTAAAGTAGAGATCAGGAAAGCCAACAGAAGCTCTTGGAAAGATTGCCTGGTTTCATAAACAATTCTGCTTGGCAAGTAAGAAAAGAATGTCACTTCCTGACACCCCGCTACCCACCCAAAAAAATCCCCTTAAAAGTACAAGTATTTATTTATTTATTTTAATAATTGTATTTAACTTTATTTATTTTAATTTGACCAAAGAGGGCTTGAGAGAGAGAGAGAGAGAGAGAGAGAAAGTGAGAAAGCAAGCAGCCAGGTCCGGGACTTGAACCGCAGTCAGCTTTGTGGGAGTCTAGCACCCTTAACCATCATGCCACCTGCCGCCCCATCTGAATTGATTTTTCTTTTTTAAAATAATTATCTTATTTAACCTTATTCATTTATTTTTAATTTGAACAGAGAGGGACAAAGAGAGGGAAAGTGTGAAAGCAAGCCGCCAGGTCCAGGACTCGAACCACGGTCGGCCATGTGGGAATCCAGCATCCCTAACCACCACGGCACCTGCTGGCCCTTCTCTGAATGTCTCTAACAAAAAAAATTTAGATACATCAGAAAATGAATTTTTATTTTTTAATTACAAAAGAGCACATGTGGCCGCTGTGCTGACCGTGCTCTGCCGGACATGGTGTCCATGATGAGTGGACAAAATTTGGATAATCCTACCTTCTCCTGAAGTACTGGATGCTGCTCAGAGTTTTGGTCTCTTTCTCCATGGAAAAAAAACATACTGGAAATTTGATGGAATATTTGTATCAGTGACAGAGATAGCCCTTCATTTTGATGAATTTTGAAAAAGTGGTCATCTTTGTAAAGGTATAATTTTAATACAGAAACCTCTATTTGTCCAGGATTAAGAAAATGAATTCATTTTCGTGGTTCATATCATTTGAAGATGTTGCTATGGACTTTACCTGGGAGGAGTGGCAGGACATGGAAGATGCTCAGAAGATTCTATACAAGGATGTGATGCTGGAGACCTACAGCAACCTGTTGTTTTTGGGACAATCCATTGCTAAACCTTCAGTAATCTTCAAGTTGGAGCAAGGAGGAGCTCCATGGACATTAGAAGAACTTCCCAGCTTGAGCCTCCCAGGCAGTACAATGGAAATCATGGAAATGTCTGATAAAGAATTTAGAATATTCATAATGGTGAAGCTAATGGAGATGGAAGAGAAGAGAGACAATGAACTGCAGATGAGAAAGGAGAAAGGAGCTGACGAGTTCCAGGAGGTGAGCAAATTCTTGCAAGATCTGAGATGAATTACACAGCTTAAAAAAGAATCGAATGGACCTGTTAGAAATCAAGGCTATAATACAAGAAGTCAAAATCTCCCTTGGAAGTATTAAAAACAGACTAGATCATACAGAAAATAGAATCTCAGAAATAGAAGACAAAATTGCTGCCTAGAAAAATCAACCACGAAGACTGAGAAAATTACCCCTCAAAATGAGAATAATATGCAAGAAATACTAGATACCGTTAAACATCCAAGCATCCAGATGATTGGTATCCCAGAAGGCAAAGAGACTCATAAAGGCATTGATAATCTATTCCATGAAATTGTGCAAGAAAACATTCCAAACCTAAAGAGGCACCCAAAGACCCCATCCCAAGAAATACAAAGTACCCCAAATAGAATCAACCCTAGAAGATCTTCTCCTAGACACATTATAACCAGATTGACCAAAACCGCAGACAAAGACAAGATACTAAGATTGGCAAGAAAAAAAATGGCAAGTTACCTACAAAGGCTAACAGCGGACTTCTCTTTGGAAACCATGTGAGAGAGGAAATAATGGGAAAATATATTCAAAATGTTAAGGGAAAAGCAATTTCAACCAAGAATACTGTACCCGGCAAGATTATCCTTCATGTGGGAAGAAAAGACAAGAACATTCCCAGATAAACAAAACCTGAAAGAATTTACCAGTACCAGACCAGATCTCAAAGAAGTTCTCAAGGGAGTGCTATGTCAGGAAAATTAAATGCAGACACAGAAATAAGAGTTCAAAAACTAAGAAAATGGCCAACTTAATCATAGGGACTAGTCTGGAGTTGAATATTATATACCAGAACTTAATCAGAAAGATTGAACCACAACAGAAGATACACTAAGTACATGAAACTGAACTGGTGAAATAGCATTTTATAACTTTTGACTAAAATATTGCTGCTTTTCTTTTAGGCTTTGTTTTCCAGTTTTAAGGATTTTTGACCTGTCTTGAGCTGTCGATAGGTTCATGCAACTACTGTTTGAACAGAATCCTAACCTGTTTCCTAGCTTTAAGTTTTAAGAAAATTTCCTTAGCATTTCTTTGATTTATTAAAGTTAAAACTGCTTTTCTTGAAATTACCAGGTTAACTTGCTATTGAAAATAGATTGTTTAAGAAATTCTATGATTAATAAAATGTGGGGGAAAAAGGAATTGAAGACAACTGTAGACACCAGAAATAGTATGAGAAAAGGGTGGGAAAGAGCAGAGGGTGAGAAATAGGGTAATGTGTGTGTGTGTTTATATATATATGTATATATAAAATGAAACTAGAGATGGAAAATTATTGATGATAATATTCATGATTAAGCCACTATGCGGTTTATTCTGGATGGGAAATCACATTTCGTATGCAGAGATTATGCTTAAGAAATGAATGTAAATTAATTCATTTAAAAAATGTTTCAGAGAAAAAGACTAAAACTGTTTTTCTTGGAATAAAAGAATGCATTAAAAATACCTGTTTGATGACCACGGTAGGCTATATAGCCTTAGCTAAGTGCTACTTTATAGTATGTTCATTATACTCACTGAGGTTTATACTTGTGTTAATGGATTTGTATACATCAGCTTTGGTTTCTGTTGAAAATATTTAGATTAATTAAGAAACTTTGTTAATCAATAAAATATT
>AAPY01476252.1:0-14222 GCA_000181375.1 Tupaia belangeri
CGTCTGTCGGAAGTGTGTTACGAGTCGCTAGTTGCTGCACTCTCCCCTCCTCTCTCTCTCTTCGCCCTGCTCCTCTCTCCCTCTCCTCCCTTCTCCCCCTCTCTCCCTCCCGTATATGCTTTGTTCTTAGCTTTGGGGCGTGTCTACAAGTTGTGTAGCGTAAATTTTTTATTGGTTTCGTAATCTTTTCCTGTTGCTCATCGCCCCCCCCTCCTCTTCTCCCGCGCCGTGTTGGGGAGAGACAGAAACGACAAGACTATGTCAATATCTTCATTGAAGTCCAGTCTCTATCCTGAATCCTATTCTTTGTAATGTTTTGCTTTTCATTGTAAGGGATGGTCAGAACCTTTTTCCGATAAACGATATCCTGATAGCTTTTTCATTTCCAGGCTATTCTCCACGAAATTTCTGTAGGAAGCTCTATCGCAGGCGAACTAAAACCAGGCGGACAGTAATAAGAGTTCAAACCAACTAAGTATATGGCCAGCTTAATGTTACGGACAAGTCCACAGTTAGATGTTATCTTCCAGAATTAAAACGGAAAGATCAGACAACAAGATAAATTAAGTACATGAGACTGAACTGGTGAAATAGAATTATATGACATTTCACTAAAACATCACTCATCTTCTATGCCTTGTTTTCCAGGGTTAAGGATTTTTGTCTTCTCTTGAGTGGTCGATGGGTCCAAGTTCTCTTACCTGTTTTTGATTTTGACTTATTAAAGCAAAAACTGCCTTTATATATATATTTTTATTATGATTCATACCTTAAATTGCTATACAACATTTAGACTGTGAAGAGACTTTACCCAGCATGAGATACACCTCTCTCCAGCCCAGTTGAGACCACCATACACATCCTTGTCGACAGATGATAAACCTTATCTGTGTTCCATAAGTGTCTTACCTCTCCATTTCCCCCCAAATTTCCTACACTCTCCCCTCTCACACTCTTTCCACTTTGTCTCTAGTGTCCAGTACAATTTTTAATACTTTATGTTTTCTAGTCTTTCAGTCTCTACCATACAGTGCAGACAGTTGGTATATGTTAAGTGGAGACATGCAATGTCTCTCTTTCATAGCCTGACTTGCTTCACTCGGCCACAAATCTTTCATATGCGTCCACTTTCTATGAAATTCTAAGGCCTTGTTTTTTATGGCTGAAGAGGGGTCCACGGGATCTGTGGCGGGGGTCGAGGTTCACTCTTCTCGTGTCCTGGACAGCGCCTTCCCTACCCTGACAGCTCTTCCCTACCCTGACAGCTCCTCCCCTACCCTGTCAGCTCCTCCCCTACCCTGACAGCTCTTCCCTACCCTGACAGCTCTTCCCTACCCTGACAGCTCCTCCCTACCCTGACAGCTCTTCCCCTACCCTGACAGCTCTCCCCTACCCTGACAGCTCCTCCCCTACCCTGACAGCTCTTCCCCTACCCTGGACAGCGCCTCCCCCCTCCCTGACAGCTCCTTCCCCTCCCAGTGAGGGGGGGGGGGGTCCATGCCTACATTGCCCACAGCGCTGCGTGCGTGTGTGCGTGGGCGGTTCCGAGCACTTCCGGAGAGGGGCGCCATTCGACCTGCGCTGCCCGAGAGCATGGCTCCCCGAGAGCGTGGCTCCCCCTGTTCCCAGGCGAGGCCCTGGAGACCGCGGTGTAGCCCCCTCGGCGCGTGTCCCCGGGAGACAGGGTCGCGTGTGGCTCCCAGGGACGAATGGACGTGGAGGACGAGGACGGCAGGGACGGCGTCTGCGGCGTTGGTGAGTCCTCCGGGGCCTTGCAGTGTGGCTGGGTGGTGGGAAGTTCGGGCTCTGCCCTGAAGGCCTTGGCCTGGAAGTCCAGGGACCCGGGGACCGCCCAGGTGGGTGCGTGATGGAGGTCCCTGTGCCCTCCCTGGAGCCTTGTCTCCTCGCTTCTCCCCCGGGTCACCTCCCCCTCCGCGGGTCCCCAAGCCCCTCCCCGTCCCCGCCGACCCCTGTCCCTGGCAGCGCTGACCACCTCCCCGACCGACCCGGCCTCACACGCGGTGGTCACGGGTGTCTGCGGCCAGTTGGGACCGAGTGGGGTTTAAGGCGCAGCAGCCTCTCCCGACCCTGAGGAGCGGTGGGCGCGGGAGGGCGTTCCCGGAGGGAGTGCCAGCCCTGGCGGGGTGCGCGGTCCTGGCCCGGGGGTGTCCGAGGCCTCCAGACCAGTCCAATGACTGTTCCCGGCACCCCCTTGGTACTTCCCGGAGAAAGTGTGATCCGTGAACGGCCCCCCAGGCCCTCGCGCAGCCCAGGGCCCTCCTGCCCAGCCTTTGGGCGCTTCGCCCTGGCCGGCCTCTGACCTTCTTGTCGCCGTCCTTTCCCGCATGTCCCGGGTGCAGTTGTCCTGGGGCTGCACAGTCTGTTCCTGCTGTGGGGTGTCGCTCTCGATGGCTCTCCAGGGTCCAGTAGTCCACCAGCCGCGGAGGTGTCTGTTTCGGGGCGTGTCGCCTCTCTCCCACCCTCCCCTCCACTAGCGGCATCGCAGGCCCCTACTTGGGTCCCCAAGCAGCTCCCCAGGTTGCGCCAACCGATCCCTTTTAGGGAACAGTCACACCTGGGCCTTGGCCTTTCTTGGCCCTTGCAGTGCAGAGACCTGACGCGGCCCAGGCCTTCCTCTGGCTGCGTGGATTTCCCTGCCCCAAGGTCCAGATCTGCTTGTCCAGGGCTCTCTGCGGTCAGTGGAGGTTGGGGTGTGTGTGTGGGGGGGGTGGGGGCGCATTTGTGCTCCCTGAGCTGCTCCTGGGTGCTGTGCGTGCTCCATTCTGCCCCTACAGGCCAAGGGTGTGCAGAGTGGTAGACCAGGCTTCAAGGCCGGGACCCTGTGGCTTAACACTCACAGCGGTCGGGACCAGCAGTTAGTGTAATGGCTATGTCGCTGGACTCCCATGTAGTCGACCGTGGTTTAAATCCTGGACTCAGTGGCTTAAACTCACACCGGGCACGTGTGCATCCGTACCTGGGCCATCCCCTCTGGGTGTGTGTGTGATTTCTCACTTTCTATCTTTTTGTCTCCCTCTGTCTTTCTGGCAATCGCTTGTGCCCTGTAGCAAAAATCTCTCAAAAAGGACAAAATAAAAAAACTCACAGCCGGCATGTGTGCATGCCCCAAAGTCCCATGGCCAACCCCCACTCCCGCCTCCACTTGACCAGTGAGAAACAGAGAGAAAAAAGTGTGAAAGCTAACTGGCAGGGCGAGAACCGAAACAAGTGATTGAACATGTGGAAGCCAGTCCCCAACCACCATGCCACCTGCTGGACCCAGACCATGCGATGTTAACACACTACTATTCAATCCTGGGTGACTTTGTCCCCCGTTGGGATAGTTTACAATGTCTGGAGATATTTTTGGAGGTAGGTTGAGATTGAGGAGCATTGGGGTGCTGCAGTCATCTGATGTGTGGGACCCCGGGTGCTTCTCGGCATCCTGCAGTGCACAGAACGATGATCTCACAAATGACCTGGACCTCACCCTCAGGAGGGCCAAGCATCAAAAACCCTGCTTTAAACTAAATGTCCTCCATGAAGTGATTGACAAGATGTATCACAAATGGAGCCCGAATAGTTTAGTCTGGGTCCCTCACCTCCTACCTTACCATATTTGAAAGCCACAGAGTAAATATCTTACAGGTTTTTCTAAAAAAGGATAATTTATTGAGTTTCATTTACTCATTCATTTTATTTTAATTTGATGAAGGGGGGGAGAGAGAGAGAGAAGGAGAGAAAGTGAGAGAGCAAGCCATCGAGTCCAGGACTCGAACTAAGGTCAGCCATGTGGTGTCGAGTGCCTTAACCACTATGCCACCTGCTGGTTGCAACATCTTATGTATTTAATCGTACTGCACTTGCCTGCTTGTTCAGTAAGTATGGCTGTGCTGTTTGAGTGTAAGACGCATGTGTGTGTTTGACGGTTTGGTTTTGGGGTTGAGCCGCTACTGTGTCCAACCTGTTGAGAAAAAGGAGCTAGTACTGCTCTGTGTGGCCTTGACTGGGCCTGCTGAGCCCTGATGGCCTTGGCTGGACTCAGCTCAGCTCCACATGCTGTGAGCTCCAAGAGGGAGGAAAGCGCTCTGTGAGCATTCACCCTGAGCTTAACAGGCTCCAAGAGAAATGAAGCATTTGTGAGTTCTGCTGAGGGCTCTGTGAACCTACTAAGAGCTCTGCGAATTCTCACTAAAATCAGATAGACAACCTGACACCAGGGCCTTGCATCTTTTCCCAACTCCCTGCATCTGTTAGACCCGCCCTTTTGAGCAGAAAAAAAAATGCTACAAAACAGCAAGGATTTTGTCCCATGTCCCCATCTGCCTATGTCACTGTGGGAAGCAGTGCTGTGCCCAGTTGTACAGTAATAGTTGGCCTCAGCCTCAGGCTACAGCTCAGAGATGTGCAGAACACCAGCTCTGGTCGAGGTGTCTTCAAATCCAGAGTAGTAGCCGGGGATCCTGGAGCCCTGGTGCTTACTGGAGTCAGAGTAATTTCACAGGGATAGCAGGGAGGGCTCCCTGGTTTCCGCCACTATCAGTACATGGTTTTGCCACCAACACTGGTGTCACTGCAAGAGTGCAGGTGAGTCTGGCAGATGCTTCAGGAGAAGAGAGACGGGGAGAGTGGGTGAGTCAGCACCGGCTGGGAGAGGGAACCTGTAGACACAGAGACATATGACTAAGGAGTAGAGACTAGGGTGATGATTTTAAGGAGTCTCGTCCACAATACTGAAGTAGGGTGGGGCCTGCCCTCTGTCCCCAAAGTCTGTCCTACCTGTGCAGTGAAGGAGGATGAAGGAGGAGAGGAGTCTAGGCCAAGATAGATACAGTCTCTGGTCTCTGCATGGCTGGGCGGCCCCAGGCTGCCTTTTTATCCCACCCTCTGCCACAGGAGGGGCTTTTTGTGCAAATGTGTTACTTGTGGACGGCCGTGGCTATATGTGCAGGACCAGGGAGGAGGCAGTGCTGAGACCACACCCAGAGAGGCCCAGCTGCTGAGTCTGCATCAGTGAGCTTAGCTTCTATGGGCCAGCCATGAGAGCATGGGGAGGGCCCAGCTGTGGGCAACCCCTGTGCAGCCAGAGACAGACCCACAGCGCCCCCTGCTGCCCACTGTGCAGAGCTCAGTCTCTCAGGGGAAGTCCTGGTAATAGTTCAGCCTGAGAGCCTGCTCACTGTCAGTCCAGGACACCCACAGGCCATGCCCCTGCTCTGCCCTGAGGTCACTGATGCTAATAACTAGCCTTTCCCAGGGAGGACTTCTGAGTTAACAGGAGGACACGTGGGAAATATGATGACCGTCCACTTTGAGGAGGCTGCGGGGAGGTGAGACGCAGCGGGCTCAGAAGTGAGATCTGAGCAGCTCCTTGTTCAGCGGCCAGGGCAGAGGTGACTGTGGTCAGTGACAGTGAGGTGGGTGATCCTGCTTGAGAACAAACATAGCAAGCACTCTTTCTAGAAGAGGGGCGAGTTCTCAGAAAGTTTCAGTCTGCATAAATATTCAGAGACTTCACAGAGTGTGGGGTGTCAAGGAATGGCAGGACTCACATTTGGTTCTCTTATTTTTGGATGAACTGGTTGTCAGGCCACAACTGTGTGTCTATGTAGGTGTTTCCCACTGGAGAAGGCGCGTCCATTCTTCTTTCCCTCTTATTTATCTTCCCTTCTTCCTTCTGTTTCCGCTCCCCCCCCCCCGTGCTTTAGATGTTGAACAAAAGAAAAGTTTTTCAAAATCTACTGTTGTGAAGCTTTTCCCTAGTGTTCCACTAAGAGGCCTATGGTTTAGTTTTTCCATCTCAAATTTGTATGTGGACACCCAGTTTACTCAACATTATTTTTGGAAAGACTGTCCTTTCCATAGTGAATGGTCTTAGCTGCCAGGTTGAAAATGATTTGTCTGTAAGTGTTTATTCCTGGGCTTTCAGTTCCATTGCCTATATGTACATTTGTCTGAATGTCAGAACCACTTTGTTTTCACTAATGTAGCTTTGTATTATGATTTTTTTTGTGGGGGGAGAGGTTTTCACTATAGGGTGTGTGCGCTCGCCAGACAGAGAGAGACAGAGAGACACAAAGCGAGAAATCACCCCCCCCAGAGGGGATGGTCACGCCGCAATCCCTTCTCCTCCATTTTCCTCTCGGGATCTTGGGCACGCACGCACATGCGCCCCGTGTGAGTTTTAAGCCACCGGGTCCGGGACACGAACCACGGTCAACTACGTGGGAGTCCAGCGACATAGCCATTATGTTAACTGCTGGTTCCCTAGCTTTGTATTATGATTTGAAATAAGGAATTGAGGCCTTGCATTTTGTTCTTTTTCTATAAAATAGTTTTAGCTGTTCAGGATCTTTAGTTATTTGAATTCTATATGAATTTTAGGGTGTTTATTTCTAATTGGTTGTCAGGAAAGTCATGATGCAATTTTGTGTAAAAAAACCAGAAAAATGTGTTGTAATGTTCCATTCCGGATATTTGTACCAAGTAACATTGTTGGAATGTCAATAGAAATTTTAATCAATATATACATTAGTTTGAAAAGTACTGCCAATTTAACCATACTTTTTTTTTTTAATTTTAGTTTTGCTTAGATGCATGTTCCCATTACAGAGAAAGAGAGGGGGAAAGTGAGAAATCATATACTAGAAGGGATGGCCTTGCTGCAATCCCTTCTCTAATCTTATCTCAGGATTTGGGGTATGGATGCTATTAGGCCCAGCATGATATTCAAGCATCCGAACCTAATATTTGAACCACAGATTCAGCCATGTAGTATCCATTGTTTTAACCATAGTTTTTTGTTGTTGTTGTTGTTGTTGTTGTTTTAATGCAGAGGTTTTTGCTATAGGGTGCATGCACTCTCCAGAAAGAGAGAGACAGACAGAAAGCGAGAAATAACCCCCGGGGGGTAGGGGGGGGGATGGCCAGGCCGCAATCCCTTCTCCATTCTCTTCTTGGGATCTTGGGCATGCACGCACGTGTGCCTGGCATGAGTTTAAGCCACCAGGTCCAGGAATCAAACCGTGGTCAGCTACGTGAGAGTCCAGTGACATAGTCATTATGCCAGCTGCTAGTCCCTATGACCATAGTTTTGATACTGTTCCTGTTTGTATATGAAGCTACTTCATCACCTCTAACTGGCTAGTAGTCCATCTACTGCATTGTAAGTTCCCCTTTTACTGAATATCAGGTTCCTGCCAGTACTTTGCTCCCACTGAGCACCTTCGCATGCACATTTCTTCTTGGACTTACTGTGTGTTAGGTGCACACGCACTCAATTTCTTTGTGTATTAGGGGGACTTTCCCTCAGATGACAAACTTGTTTAAGTACCTAGCTATGAATCAGAAAGTGATGGTTAGTTTTGGGCATCAACTGGAGTGGACTAGGGGGCACTTAGGAAAATCATAACTCTGGGTGCATTCCTGGGTGTATTTCCAGAGGGATCAACACGGGAATCTGAGTAGGTTAGATGTGGAAGATCTGATTTCATTGTCGGTGAGTGTTATCCAATCAAGAAGGGGCCCAGAAAGAAGAAATACAGAAGACAAATGGATTGTTCAGAGACAGAGAAGTATAGACTTCTGTTGCCTCCGACATCAGAACTCACCTGCCTTCGGACTCCAGGATTTATACCAGTGGACCCTGAGGTTCTGTCTTTCAACACCAGACTGTGAGTTACATCATAGGCTTCCCTACCTCTGAGGCCTTTGGACTTGGACTGACCCACACTAGCAGGGTTCTAGAATCTCCAGCTAGAGGTGGTCTGTCATCAGATTTCTCAGCTCTCATAATCATGTGAGATGATTGCTCCACTAAATCCTCTTACATATGTATACATACCCTGTTAATCCTCTTTCCTTACAGAATGCTAATTGATACCGAGCATTTGTGATGTTCTATACCCTCTCTGGTATTCTTTAAATGTTTGTTTTATCATCACTTTAATTTTCTGTGCCCTCCATTGCTTCATACTTCACTTAGAACTAAGACTGAGTTATAAAGCGTTCCTAAGAACCCACATTTTAATTTTTTTACTTCCTGCTCTTTGTCAGTTCTCAGATCCCATCTCTAACACTGTCTTACACTTCCTATCTCTCTTGGCTCTATAGATGAGAAGCTTTTGCTGTTACTCAGCTACTCCCCTCTGCTCCTGCCCCAGGCTCTTAACTGTTTCCTTTGGCTGGACCATTCCTCCCCGACGTGCATGCCTGGCTCACTCTACATCTTCCCCTTGAAGATTTCATGCCCATCACTGTCTCTGGCAGAAGTGAAGATGGGATGATATTGCATTTATTCCTGTACATTTTACCTTTTTTTGAGTGGCCTATTTGTGTGCTTTGAACCTTTTTATTGAGATTTCTTTTTTGGTCCTCTTTAATTTTAAAGTTTTTTCTGAGTTATAAATAGTAACCCTTTGTCTTTAAAAAATATCTTTCCACTGTAGCATGTTGTCTTCTGATTTCACTCATACTATTCCTCTTTAAACAGAAATCTTTCAACAATTCCAACTAAAAACTTCCAGTATTCATCCCTTAGGATTTGAATTTTGACCTTTTATTTAGGAAACAGTTTCCCATGTCAAGAAACGAGACCATTTTTTTCTTTTACTTAAATTACACTCTTTATACTTTTATTATTGTAACTTATATTTTTAATCTATTTGGATTCTCCTTTTTTTAATAATGTGAAATAAGGAACCCACTTAATTTTTATCAATAGAGTGGGTTATTGTTCTAAGGTCAGATAAAAAATAATCAATATTGGGAACCAGCAGTTGGCGTGATGGCTATGTCGCTGGACTCCCACATAGTCGACCGTGGTTCGCGTCCCGGACCCGGTGGCTTAAAACTCACACGTGCGTGCCCAGGATCCCGAGAGGAGAATGAAGGAGAAGGGATTGCGGCGTGACCATCCCCCCTGGGGGGTGATTTCTTGCTTTCTGTCTCTATGTCTCTCTCTGTCTGTCTGGCGAGCGCACGTGCCCTATAGCAAAAACCTCTCCAAAAAAAAAAAAAATCAATCTTGTCCACCTTACTTTTGTAAGAGGTGGTTAAAAAATGCTGAGAGTCCATTTGTGCATGTTTTTAATGATAGAACATTGCTTTGTAGAGGTCGCCTTTCAGATGCTGGGGGCCCAGAGGTGTTGTCGCTCTTGTTCTCGGTGCTCTTCCCCTGAGTCGCCCCTGTTGCCCGTATGTGTTCCTTGAGGAAGTCGAGGCGGCTTTGGTTTCTTGGGGGGTCAAGGCAGTAGGAGAGGAAAAGTGGCTGGGCCACCCTCGCCTCTCGAATCACGGGGGTGGCTCTTCCTCTTCAGGCTCCTCTCCTGGAGGAGGGTGGATGCGAGCCCTTGTGCTTTCTCCTCTCTGGGGAATGGTGGCCGTGGAAGCCATCGTGGTGAGTGGGTCTGACTCCGGTGTCCATCTCGCTGCCCTTGTTAACAAGGCGGGGTTCCATGTCCCCTTGCTCCCATCTCTCCATGAAGTGGGAGGGTTTCCCTTTCAGATCAGAGGATGTTGACCCCGACCACGACCGTGAAAGATACTTCCAGCTGTTGCTCATACCGCACACCCCCCCACACACACTTCCTAGGCATCCGTTGAGGCTCCCCAGCCACGGGCAGTTTAGATGGGAGATGACCTGCTGTCGGTCATCTCTAGGAACCTGAGAGGGCTGCCTTGGGGTGCAGAACCCCCTCCAGCTGCTGCCCCCTATCCTTCCACGCATTGTAGCCACCAAAGCGACAGTCCCTGAGAAGGCAGAGTTCCCCCTCCATCCCAGAAGAGGGGTCCCTGGGCCCTGCATCGGGGGTGGAGCTTCACTCATGGCATAGCATTGACAGCGCCTTCCCCCACCCTGGACAGAGCCATCCCCTCTGCGTGGAGAGGAGGGTCCCCTAGGGCACTGGGCTGACGTTCCGTAGGGCGGTGCCTGCGTGCCTGCGTGGGCGGTTTGCGGGGTACGTCCGGAGTAGGGGCGCCATTCCCCACCTGTGCTGCCCGAGAGCGTGGTTCTCCCTGGCGTTCCCAGGCGAGGCCCTGGGAGCCCGCGATGTGTAGACCCCTCGGTGCGTGTCCCCGGGGAGACAGGGTCACGTGTGGCTCCCACGGAGCGGAACCCGACGGACGGTGGACGTAGAGGACGAGGAAGGCAGGGACGGCGTCGGCGGTATCGGTGAGTCCTCCGGGGCCTCAGCGGTGGGGCCGGGCACGTGGCAGGCTCCGTGGTCGGCTCTGAAGGCTTTGGCCGGGTAGTCGGGGGACGCCCAGGACTGCCATGTGCATGCGTGCGGCGGGACCCCTGTGCTGCCCCGGGGAAGAAGGGGGTCAATTCCACCGGGCCGGGAGCCTCCTTGGGAGCCGTCCCCGTTGCTTCCGTGTCTCGTCCCCTCGGGTGGCCGCCATGGCACTGGGAGGCTACTGTGGGTGTCCTTGTGAAGGGCCGTGCGCTGCTGTGTGGTGGAGACACCCTGTGCTCTCCCCGGGGCTCGGTCTCCTGTGCTGCTTCCTGTGCTGCACCTGCCCAGGCCTCCACCCTCTGAGGGTCCCCAAGCCACTACTCGCAGACCCAGGTCGCCTGCTGCTCCAACCACTAACCCGGCCCTCGCCACGTGGGCATCACTGTTGTCCGCTTCAGCCGGTGGGGGACCCCTGGCCACAGACCTTTGGACCTGCTGGGGTTTAAGGCGCGGTGGTCTCGCCTGACTCCGCAGGGGCACTGGAGGGCATTCTTGGGAGGGTGTGCTGGCCCTAGGGGATGTGTGGTCCCGGCCCCACGGGGTGCCCAAGGCCTTCGGCCGGGGTCTCGAGGCTGTGCAGTCTTCCTCCGGGGGCCGCAGGTCCTGTCCGCTCCATGGGGTGTCCCTCTCACAGTCTCGCCCAGGCCCGCATGTCCTGTCCTCTGCCAGCAGAGGTGGTGCCTGTCGGTGTTCCAAGACGCCCTCGTCCCCCACCACCACGGGCATCCCTGGACCCCGCACTGGACTCTGGATCCCGCCAGCTACTTACTAGGCCTGGCCTTGTTCCTGCTGCTGCCTCCTCCATCGTGTGGAGGGTCAGGCCTGAGACTTGGCCTGTCAGATACTCGGGGCCCTTCTGGCCTTGGTCTGACCTTCATGGGTTTCCCTGACCCCAAGGTCCAGGTTGGCTTGTTCAGGGCATGGTGCAGTCCTTGTTGGTTGGTGGGTGTGTGCGGTATTTGTGCTCCCTCAGGGCGGCTCCACAGCGCTGCGTGTGGGCCCTTCTGCTCCCTGAAGGCTGAGGGAGGGTGGAGTAGGACCACAGTTCGAGGCCCAGACCAGGTGGCATCAAACTCATGTCTGGCATGTGTGAGTGCCCAGAATCCAGAGAGAAGGGATTGGGGCATGGCTAAACCTCCCCACCCCATGACTTCTCACTTTCTGTCTCTGTCTCTTGCTGGTGAGCACACGCCATATAGTAAAAAAATCTCTCTTTAAATATAGACATATATTTATCTACACTCTTTTTCAAAAGAATTATCAGTTTGCAATTTTGATAAGAGAGTGAGCAAGCCCTAGGTCCATGACTGAAACTGTGGGCACCTATGTGGGAGTGACCACAGTGCGCTTAAACACAATGCCAACTGCCAACCCCACCAAAGCCTTTTCAATAACTAAGACTATGCTCTTTTTATTAAAGAATGATTTATTTATTTCAAATTACTATTATTGTGTTGTGCAATTGAAGCAGTGACAGAGAGAAAGAGAGGAAAAGTGAGAATGGAAGCTGCCAGTCCAAGACTCAAACCACAGTTGGGTGTATGGGAATCCAGCTCCTCAGCCACTATGCCACCTGCTGGTCCCAGACCATGCAATTTTAACAAACTACTATTCAATCTTTGGGGAATTTGCACCCATTGGGCTATTTCACAATGTCTGGAGGATTCTTTGGAGGTTAGTCGAGTTTTAGAATTGGGGTGCTACAGTAATCTGATGTGTGGCACCCAATGATGCTTCTTGGCATCTTGCAATGCACAGAACGACAATCTTACGAAGGATGACCTGGACTTCATCATTCATAGGGCCAAGGCTGTAAAACCATGTTTTAAACTAAATGTCCTCCATGAAGTGATTGACAAAACGTATTGCAAATGGAGTCAGAATAGTTTAGTCTGGGTCCTTCACCTTCTATCTTATAATATTTGAAAACCACAGAGTAAAGACCTTACTTTTTTTTTAAGAATTATTAATTTAATTTCATTCATTTATTTTTATTTTAATTTTTTGAGAGGGGAGGAGAGGGAGAAAAAGTGAGACAGCAAGCCACTAGTTCCGGGACTCAAACTGAAGTCAGCCATGTGGTGTCCAGTGTTGTAGTCACTACCCCACCTGCTGGTCCCTACCTGTTAGGTTTTTCATTGTCCTGCACTTGCCTGTTTGTTAGATAAGTATGGCTGTGCTGTTTTACACCATTAAGTGTAAGGCACATGTGCATGTGCTACAGTTTGGTTTTGGTTTTGAGTTGCTATTGTGGACAGCCCATTGAGAGAAAGGAGCTAGTACTGCTCTGCGTGGCCTTGGCTGGGCCTGCTGAGCCCTGATGGCCTTGGCTGGGCTCAGCTCAGCTCCACATGCTGTGAGCTCCAAGAGGGAGGAAAGTGCTCTGTGAACATTCACCCTGAGCTTAATAGGCTTCAAGAGGGAGGAGGCATTTGTGAGCACTGCTGAGGGCTGTGTGAGCCTACTAAGAGCTCTGTGAGCTCCCACTAACAGCAGGTAGACAACCTGACACCAGGGCCTTGCATCTTTTCCCAACTCCCTGCATCTGTTTGACCCACCATTTGAATAGAAAAAAAAAGTTAGAAAACAGCAAGGTATTTGTTCCATGTCCCCATCTGCCTATGTCACTGTGGGAAGCAGTGCTGTGCCCAATTGTACAGTAATAGTTGGCCTCATCCTCAGGCTACAGCCCAGAGATGTGCAGAACACCAGCACTGGGTGAGGTGTCTTCAAATCCAGATACGTAGCTGGGGATTCTGGAACCCTGGTGCTTACAAGAGTCTGAGTAATGTCACAGGGATAGCAAGGAGGGCTCCCTGGCTTCTGCTGCTATCAGTATGTGGTCTTGCCATGAACACTGGTATCACTGCAAGAGTGCAGGTGAGTCTGGCAGGTGCTTCAGGAGATGAGAGAGGAAGAATGGGTGAGTTAGCACAGGCTGGGAGAGGAAACCTATAGACACAGACACATATGAATGTGGATTAGAGACTAGGGTGATGATTTTAAGGAGTCTCATCCACAAGACAGAGGTAGGGTGGGGCCTGCCCTGTGTCCCCAAGGTCTGTCCTACCTGTGCAGTGAAGGAGGATGGCGGGGGAGAGGAGTCTAGGCCAGGGTGGACACAGCCTCTGGTCCCCACATGGCTGGGCTGCTCCAGGCTGCCTTTTCTTCCCACCTGCTGCCACAGGAGGGGCTCTTTGTGCAAATGTGTTCCTTGTGGACAGCTATGGCTATATGTGCAGGACCAGGGAGGAGACAGTCCTGGGACTACATGCAGAGAGGCACAGCTGCTGAGCCTGCATCAGTGAGCTCAGCTCCCATGGGCCAGCCGCTGGAGTGTGGGAAGGGCCCAGCTGTATACACAGCCTGTGCAGCCGGAGACAGACCCACAGTGCTCCCTGCTGCCCACTGTCCAGCTCTCCTTCTCTCAGGGGAAGTCTTGGCTGTAATTCAGCCTGAGAGCCTGGTCACTGTCCATCCAGGATTCACACAGGCCATGCCCCTGCTCTGCCCTGAGGTCATGATGTTAATATCTAGCCTTTTCCAGGGAGGACTTCTGAGGTACCAGGAGGACACTTGGGAAATTTGATGACCGTCCACTTTGAGGAGGCTGCAGGGAGGTGAGACGCAGCGGGCTGGGAAGTGAGATCTGAGCAGCTCCTTGTTCAGGGGCCATGGCAGAGGTGACTGTGGTCAGTGTCTGAGTGAGGTGGGTGATCCTGCTTGAGAACAAACACAGCAAGCACCGTTTCTAGATGAGGGGCGAGTTGTCAGAATGTTTCATTCTGCATAAACATTCAGGGACATTAGAGAGTGTGGGCTGTCAGTGGATGGCAAGAGTCTCACACGCTGGGTATCACATTTTTGCATGATCCTGTTGTCAGGGCACACATGTGTGTCTATGTAGGTGCTTCCAAGACCAGAAGATGCGTCCTTTCTTCCTTCCATCTTATCTATCTACCTTCCTTCTCTCTCTCTCTCTCT
>AAPY01476628.1:0-13329 GCA_000181375.1 Tupaia belangeri
ACTTACAAAGGTAAGTGAGTGGAACAATCAAGTTTGTGTTAGTTCTTTCTTATCATTTCGTAGGAAGAGGGTTTCTGTAATTGTAGTGTGCTTTGAAAGTGTAGTGCATTCTTAGGCCTAAAACTCAACTTGCAGCTACTGCAAAGTTTGTTAGGTGTGAAAATCAACTCCATGAGTGGAGTCATTCTGCCAAAGATCTTTCTGATACTCCAAAGAAAACTACAGATTTTGGCTGAAAAACTACATACTTATCTCAGAAAGTAAGCTACATTTCTAAAGGCCAACTGTAATACAGTGTTAAACTGCTTCCAAAACTTGAAGTTGAAGGAGTGCTTCACTGAACATCACAAGTTATTCAACTTACAAAGTTAAGTAAGTGGAACAATCAAGTTTGTGTTAGTTCTTTCTTATCATTTCGTAGGAAGAGGGTTTCTGTAATTGTAGTGTGCTTTGAAAGTGTAGTGCATTCTTAGGCCTAAAACTCAACTTGCAGCTACTGCAAAGTTTGTTAGGTGTGAAAATCAACTCCATGAGTGGAGTCATTCTGCCAAAGATCTTTCTGATACTCCTAAGAAAACTACAGATTTTGGGCTGAAAAACTACATACTTATCTTAGAAAGTAAGCTACATTTCTAAACGCCAACTGTAATACAGTGTTAACTGCTTCCAAAACTTGAAGTTGAAGTAGTGCTTCACTGAACATCAAAAGTTATTCAACTTACAAAGTTAAGTAAGTGGAACAATCAAGTTTGTGTTAGTTCTTTCTTATCATTTCGTAGGAAGAGGGTTTCTGTAATTGTAGTGTGCTTTGAAAGTGTAGTGCATTCTTAGGCCTAAAACTCAACTTGCAGCTACTGCAAAGTTTGTTAGGTGTGAAAATCAACTCCATGAGTGGAGTCATTCTGCCACAGATCTTTCTGATACTCCAAAGAAAACTCCAGATTTTGGCTGAAAAACTACATACTTATCTTAGAAAGTAAGCTACATTTCTAAACGCCAACTGTAATACAGTGTTAAACTGCTTCCAAAACTTGAAGTTGAAGTAGTGCTTCACTGAACATCACAAGTTATTCAACTTACAAAGTTAAGTAAGTGGAACAATCAAGTTTGTGTTAGTTCTTTCTTATCATTTCGTAGGAAGAGGGTTTCTTTAATTGTAGTGTGCTTTGAAAGTGTAGTGCATTCTTAGGCCTAAAACTCAACTTGCAGCTACTGCAAAGTTTGTTAGGTGTGAAAATCAACTCCATGAGTGGAGTCATTCTGCCAAAGATCTTTCTGATACTCCAAAGAAAACTACAGATTTTGGCTGAAAAACTACATACTTATCTTAGAAAGTAAGCTACATTTCTAAACGCCAACTGTAATACAGTGTTAAACTGCTTCCAAAACTTGAAGTGAAGTAGTGCTTCACTGAACATCACAAGTTATTCAACTTACAAAGTTAAGTAAGTGGAACATCAAGTTTGTGTTAGTTCTTTCTTATCATTTCGTAGGAAGAGGGTTTCTTTAATTGTAGTGTGCTTTGAAAGTGTAGTGCATTCTTAGGCCTAAAACTCAACTTGCAGCTACTGCAAAGTTTGTTAGGTGGGAAAATCAACTCCATGAGTGGAGTCATTCTGCCAAAGATCTTTCTGATACTCCAAAGAAAACTCCAGATTTTGGCTGAAAAACTACATACTTATCTTAGAAAGAAAGCTACATTTCTAAACGCCAACTGTAATACAGTGTTAAACTGCTTCCAAAACTTGAAGTTGAAGTAGTGCTTCACTGAACATCATAAGTTATTCATCTTACCAAGTTAAGTAAGTGGAACAATCAAGTTTGTGTTAGTTCTTTCTTATCATCTCTTAGGAAGAGGATTTCTTCAATTGTAGTGTGCTTTGAAAGTGTAGTGGATTCTTAGTGCCTACAAACTCAACTTGCAGCTACTGCAGAGTGTGTTAGGTGTGAAGATCAACTCCACTGAGTGGGGTCATTCTGCCGCCAGATCATTCTTCTTACTCCCCAGAAAACTACTAGATTATGGGCTGATGAAACTACATCACTTATCATAGTAAAGAAAGCTAACATTTCTAAACAGCCCACCTGTTATAATATAGTTATAATAGCTGTCTAAAACATCGCAGTGGTAGTAGTGCCTTCACTGAACATCACAAGTTATTCAACTTACAAAGTTAAGTAAGTGGAACAATCAAGTTTGTGTTAGTTCTTTTCTTATCATTTCGTAGGAAGAGGGTTTCTGTAATGTAGTGTGCTTTGAAAGTGTAGTGCATTCTTAGGCCTAAAACTCAACTTGCAGCTACTGCAAAGTTTGTTAGGTGTGAAAATCAACTCCATGAGTGGAGTCATTCTGCCAACGATCTTTCTGATACTCCAAAGAAAACTCCAGATTTTGGCTGAAAAACTACATACTTATCTTAGAAAGTAAGCTACATTTCTAAACGCCAACTGTAATACAGTGTTAAACTGCTTCCAAAACTTGAAGTTGAAGTAGAGCTTCACTGAACATCACAAGTTATTCAACTTACAAAGTTAAGTAAGTGGAACAATCAAGTTTGTGTTAGTTCTTTCTTATCATTTCGTAGGAAGAGGGTTTCTGTAATTGTAGTGTGCTTTGAAAGTGTAGTGCATTCTTAGGCCTAAAACTCAACTTGCAGCTACTGCAAAGTTTGTTAGGTGTGAAAATCAACTCCATGAGTGGAGTCATTCTGCCAAAGATCTTTCTGATACTCCAAAGAAAACTACAGATTTTGGCTGAAAAACTACATACTTATCTTAGAAAGTAAGCTACATTTCTAAACGCCAACTGTAATACAGTGTTAAACTGCTTCCAAAACTTGAAGTTGAAGTAGAGCTTCACTGAACATCACAAGTTATTCAACTTACAAAGTTAAGTAAGTGGAACAATCAAGTTTGTGTTAGTTCTTTCTTATCATTTCGTAGGAAGAGGGTTTCTTTAATTGTAGTGTGCTTTGAAAGTGTAGTGCATTCTTAGGCCTAAAACTCAACTTGCAGCTACTGCAAAGTTTGTTAGGTGTGAAAATCAACTCCATGAGTGGAGTCATTCTGCCAAAGATCTTTCTGATACTCCAAAGAAAACTCCAGATTTTGGCTGAAAAACTACATACTTATCTTAGAAAGTAAGCTACATTTCTAAACGCCAACTGTAATACAGTGTTAAACTGCTTCCAAAACTTGAAGTTGAAGTAGAGCTTCACTGAACATCAAAAGTTATTCAACTTACAAAGTTAAGTAAGTGGAACAATCAAGTTTGTGTTAGTTCTTTCTTAACATTTCGTAGGAAGAGGGTTTCTGTGATTGTAGTGTGCTTTGAAAGTGTAGTGCATTCTTAGGCCTAAAACTCAAATTGCAGCTACTGCAAAGTTTGTTAGGTGTGAAAATCAACTCCATGAGTGGAGTCATTCTGCCAAAGATCTTTCTGATACTCCAAAGAAAACTCCAGATTTTGGCTGAAAAACTACATACTTATCTTAGAAAGTAAGCTACATTTCTTAACGCCAACTGTAATACAGTGTTAAACTGCTTTCCAAAACTTGAAGTTGAAGTAGAGCTTCACTGAACATCACAAGTTATTCAACTTACAAAGTTAAGTAAGTGGACAATCAGTTGTGTAGTCCTTCTATCATACGTAGAAGAGGTTTCGTATTGTAGTGTGCTTTGAAAGTGTAGTGCATTCTTAGGCTAAACTCAACTTGCAGCTACTGCAAAGTTTGTTAGGTGTGAAATCAACTCCATGAGTGGAGTCATTCTGCCAAAGATCTTTCTGATACTCCAAAGAAAACTACAGATTTTGGCTGAAAAACTACATACTTATCTTAGAAAGTAAGCTACATTTCTAAACACCAACTGTAATACAGTGTTAAACTGCTTCCAAAACTTGAAGTTGAAGTAGTGCTTCACTGAACATCACAAGTTATTCAACTTACAAAGTTAAGTAAGTGGAACAATCAAGTTTGTGTTAGTTCTTTCTTATCATTTCGTAGGAAGAGGGTTTCTGTAATTGTAGTGTGCTTTGAAAGTGTAGTGCATTCTTAGGCCTAAAACTCAACTTGCAGCTACTGCAAAGTTTGTTAGGTGTGAAAATCAACTCCATGAGTGGAGTCATTCTGCCAAAGATCTTTCTGATACTCCAAAGAAAACTACAGATTTTGGCTGAAAAACTACATACTTATCTTAGAAAGTAAGCTACATTTCTAAACGCCAACTGTAATACAGTGTTAAACTGCTTCCAAAACTTGAAGTTGAAGTAGTGCTTCACTGAACATCACAAGTTATTCAACTTACAAAGTTAAGTAAGTGGAACAATCAAGTTTGTGTTAGTTCTTTCTTATCATTTCGTAGGAAGAGGGTTTCTGTAATTGTAGTGTGCTTTGAAAGTGTAGTGCATTCATAGGCCTAAAATTCAACTTGCAGCTACTGCAAAGTTTGTTAGGTGTGAAAATCAACTCCATGAGTGGAGTCATTCTGCCAAAAATCTTTCTGATACTCCAAAGAAAACTACAGATTTTGGCTGAAAAACTACATACTTATCTTAGAAAGTAAGCTACATTTCTAAACGCCAACTGTAATACAGTGTTAAACTGCTTCCAAAACTTGAAGTTGAAGTAGTGCTTCACTGAACATCACAAGTTATTCAACTTACAAAGTTAAGTAAGTGGAACAATCAAGTTTGTGTTAGTTCTTTCTTATCATTTCGTAGGAAGAGGGTTTCTTTAATTGTAGTGTGCTTTGAAAGTGTAGTGCATTCTTAGGCCTAAAACTCAACTTGCAGCTACTGCAAAGTGTGTTAGGTGTGAAAATCAACTCCATGAGTGGAGTCATTCTGCCAAAGATCTTTCTGATACTCCAAAGAGAACTCCAGATTTTGGCTGAAAAACTACATACTTATCTTAGAAAGTAAGCTACATTTCTAAACGCCAACTGTAATACAGTGTTAAACTGCTTCCAAAACTTGAAGTTGAAGTAGAGCTTCACTGAACATCACAAGTTATTCAACTTACAAAGTTAAGTAAGTGGAACAATCAAGTTTGTGTTAGTTCTTTCTTAACATTTCGTAGGAAGAGGGTTTCTGTAATTGTAGTGTGCTTTGAAAGTGTAGTGCATTCTTAGGCCTAAAACTCAACTTGCAGCTACTGCAAAGTTTGTTAGGTGTGAAAATCAACTCCATGAGTGGAGTCATTCTGCCAAAGATCTTTCTGATACTCCAAAGAAAACTCCAGATTTTGGCTGAAAAACTACATACTTATCTTACAAAGTAAGCTACATTTCTAAACGCCAACTGTAATACAGTGTTAAACTGCTTCCAAAACTTGAAGTTGAAGTAGAGCTTCACTGAACATCACAAGTTATTCAACTTACAAAGTTCAGTAAGTGGAACAATCAAGTTTGTGTTAGTTCTTTCTTAACATTTCGTAGGAAGAGGGTTTCTGTGATTGTAGTGTGCTTTGAAAGTGTAGTGCATTCTTAGGCCTAAAACTCAACTTGCAGCTACTGCAAAGTTTGTTAGGTGTGAAAATCAACTCCATGAGTGGAGTCATTCTGCCAAAGATCTTTCTGATACTCCAAAGAAAACTCCAGATTTTGGCTGAAAAACTACATACTTATCTTAGAAAGTAAGCTACATTTCTAAACGCCAACTGTAATACAGTGTTAAACTGCTTCCAAAACTTGAAGTTGAAGTAGAGCTTCACTGAACATCAAAAGTTATTCAACTTACAAAGTTAAGTAAGTGGAACAATCAAGTTTGTTTTAGTTCTTTCTTAACATTTCGTAGGAAGAGGGTTTCTGTAATTGTAGTGTGCTTTGAAAGTGTAGTGCATTCTTAGGCCTAAAACTCAACTTGCAGCTACTGCAAAGTTTGTTAGGTGTGAAAATCAACTCCATGAGTGGAGTCATTCTGCCAAAGATCTTTCTGATACTCCAAAGAAAACTCCAGATTTTGGCTGAAAAACTACATACTTATCTTAGAAAGTAAGCTACATTTCTAAACGCCAACTGTAATACAGTGTTAAACTGCTTCCAAAACTTGAAGTTGAAGTAGAGCATCACTGAACATCAAAAGTTATTCAACTTACAAAGTTAAGTAAGTGGAACAATCAAGTTTGTGTTAGTTCTTTCTTAACATTTCGTAGGAAGAGGGTTTCTGTGATTGTAGTGTGATTTGAAAGTGTAGTGCATTCTTCGGCCTAAAACTCAACTTGCAGCTACTGCAAAGTTTGTTAGGTGTGAAAATCAACTCCATGAGTGGAGTCATTCTGCCAAAGATCTTTCTGATACTCCAAAGAAAACTCCAGATTTTGGCTGAAAAACTACATACTTATCTTAGAAAGTAAGCTACATTTCTAAACGCCAACTGTAATACAGTGTTAAACTGCTTCCAAAACTTGAAGTTGAAGTAGAGCTTCACTGAACATCACAAGTTATTCAACTAACAAAGTTAAGTAAGTGGAACAATCAAGTTTGTGTTAGTTCTTTCTTAACATTTTGTAGTAAGAGGGTTTCTGTAATTGTAGTGTGCTTTGAAAGTGTAGTGCATTCTTAGGCCTAAAACTCAACTTGCAGCTACTGCAAAGTTTGTTAGGTGTGAAAATCAACTCCATGAGTGGAGTCATTCTGCCAAAGATCTTTCTGATACTCCAAAGAAAACTCCAGATTTTGGCTGAAAAACTACATACTTATCTTACAAAGTAAGCTACATTTCTAAACGCCAACTGTAATACAGTGTTAAACTGCTTCCAAAACTTGAAGTTGAAGTAGAGCTTCACTGAACATCACAAGTTATTCAACTTACAAAGTTAAGTAAGTGGAACAATCAAGTTTGTGTTAGTTCTTTCTTAACATTTCGTAGGAAGAGGGTTTCTGTAATTGTAGTGTGCTTTGAAAGTGTAGTGCATTCTTAGGCCTAAAACTCAACTTGCAGCTACTGCAAAGTTTGTTAGGTGTGAAAATCAACTCCATGAGTGGAGTCATTCTGCCAAAGATCTTTCTGATACTCTCAAGAAAAACTCCAGATATTGTCTGAAAAACTACATACTAATCTTACAAAGTAAGCTACATTTCTAAACCCGAACTGTAATACAGTGTTAAACTGCTTCCAAAACTTGAAGTTGAAGTAGTGCTTCACTGAACATCAAAAGTTATTCAACTTACAAAGTTAAGTAAGTGGAACAATCAAGTTTGTGTTAGTTCTTTCTTAACATTTTTTAGTAAGAGGGTTTCTGTGATTGTAGTGTGCTTTGAAAGTGTAGTGCATTCTTAGGCCTAAAACTCAACTTGCAGCTACTGCAAAGTTTGTTAGGTGTGAAAATCAACTCCATGAGTGGAGTCATTCTGCCAAAGATCTTTCTGATACTCCAAAGAAAACTCCAGATTTTGGCTGAAAACTACATACTTATCTTAGAAAGTAAGCTACATTTCTAAACGCCAACTGTAATACAGTGTTAAACTGCTTCCAAAACTTGAAGTTGAAGTAGAGCTTCACTGAACATCACAAGTTATTCAACTTACAAAGTTAAGTAAGTGGAACAATCAAGTTTGTGTTAGTTCTTTCTTAACATTTCGTAGGAAGAGGGTTTCTGTAATTGTAGTGTGCTTTGAAAGTGTAGTGCATTCTTAGCCCTAAAACTCAACTTGCAGCTACTGCAAAGTTTGTTAGGTGTGAAAATCAACTCCATGAGTGGAGTCATTCTGCCAAAGATCTTTCTGATACTCCAAAGAAAACTCCAGATTTTGGCTGAAAAACTACATACTTATCTTAGAAAGTAAGCTACATTTCTAAACGCCAACTGTAATACAGTGTTAAACTGCTTCCAAAACTTGAAGTTGAAGTAGAGCTTCACTGAACATCACAAGTTATTCAACTTACAAAGTTAAGTAAGTGGAACAATCAAGTTTGTGTTAGTTCTTTCTTAACATTTCGTAGGAAGAGGGTTTCTGTAATTGTAGTGTGCTTTGAAAGTGTAGTGCATTCTTAGCCCTAAAACTCAACTTGCAGCTACTGCAAAGTTTGTTAGGTGTGAAAATCAACTCCATGAGTGGAGTCATTCTGCCAAAGATCTTTCTGATACTCCAAAGAAAACTCCAGATTTTGGCTGAAAAACTACATACTTATCTTAGAAAGTAAGCTACATTTCTAAACGCCAACTGTAATACAGTGTTAAACTGCTTCCAAAACTTGAAGTTGAAGTAGAGCTTCACTGAACATCACAAGTTATTCAACTTACAAAGTTAAGTAAGTGGAACAATCAAGTTTGTGTTAGTTCTTTCTTAACATTTCGTAGGAAGAGGGTTTCTGTGATTGTAGTGTGCTTTGAAAGTGTAGTGCATTCTTAGGCCTAAAACTCAACTTGCAGCTACTGCAAAGTTTGTTAGGTGTGAAAATCAACTCCATGAGTGGAGTCATTCTGCCAAAGATCTTTCTGATACTCCAAAGAAAACTCCAGATTTTGGCTGAAAAACTACATACTTATCTTACAAAGTAAGCTACATTTCTAAACGCCAACTGTAATACAGTGTTAAACTGCTTCCAAAACTTGAAGTTGAAGTAGAGCTTCACTGAACATCAAAAGTTATTCAACTTACAAAGTTAAGTAAGTGGAACAATCAAGTTTGTGTTAGTTCTTTCTTAACATTTCGTAGGAAGAGGGTTTCTGTGATTGTAGTGTGCTTTGAAAAGTGTAGTGCATTCTTAGGCCTAAAACTCAACTTGCAGCTACTGCAAAGTTTGTTAGGTGTGAAAATCAACATCCATGAGTGGAGTCATGTCTGCCAAAGATCTTTCTGATACTCCAAAAGAAAACTACAGATTTTGGCTGAAAAACTACATACTTATCTTAGAAAGTAAGCTACATTTTCTAAACGCCAACTGTAATACAGTGTTAAACTGCATTCCAAAACTTGAAGTTGAAGTAGTGCTTCACTGAACATCACAAGTTATTCAACTTACAAAGTTAAGTAAGTGGAACAATCAAGTTTGTGTTAGTTCTTTCTTATCAATTTCGTAGGAAGAGGGTTTCTGTAATTGTAGTTGTGCTTTGAAAGTGTAGGTGCATTCTTAGGCCTAAAACTCAACTTGCAGCTACTGCAAAGTTTGTTAGGTGTGAAAATCAACTCCATGAGTGGAGTCATTCTGCCAAAGATCTTTCTGATCCTCCAAAGGAACTCCAGATTTGGCTGAAAAGCTACATACTTATCTTAGAAAGTAAGCTACATTTCTAACGCCAACTGTAATACAGTGTTAAACTGCTTCCCAAAACTTGAGTTGAAGTAGAGCATCCCTGACCATCAAAAGTTATTCCAACTTCAAAGGTTACGTAAGTGGAACAATCCAGTTTTGTGTTAGTTCTTTCTTAACATTTCGTAGGAAGAGGGTTTCTTTAAATGGTAGTGTGCTTTGAAAGTGTAGTGCATTCTTAGGCCTAAAACTCAACTTGCAGCTACTGCAAAGTTTGTTAGGTGTGAAAATCAACTCCATGAGTGGAGTCATTCTGCCAAAGATCTTTCTGATACTCCAAAGAAAACTCCAGATTTTGGCTGAAAAACTACATACTTATCTTAGAAAGTAAGCTACATTTCTAAACGCCAACTGTAATACAGTGTTAAACTGCTTCCAAAACTTGAAGTTGAAGTAGTGCTTCACTGAACATCAAAAGTTATTCAACTTACAAATTTAAGTAAGTGGAACAATCAAGTTTGTGTTAGTTCTTTCTTATCATTTCGTAGGAAGAGGGTTTCTTTAATTGTAGTGTGCTTTGAAAGTGTAGTGCATTCTTAGTCCTAAAACTCAACTTGCAGCTACGGCAAAGTTTGTTAGGTGTGAAAATCAACTCCATGAGTGGAGTCATTCTGCCAAAGATCTTTCTGATACTCCAAAGAAAAGTCCAGATTTTGGCTGAAAAACTACATACTTATCTTACAAAGTAAGCTACATTTCTAAACGCCAACTGTAATACAGTGTTAAACTGCTTCCAAAACTTGAAGTTCAAGTAGTGCTTCACTGAACATCACAAGTTATTCAACTTACAAAGTTAAGTAAGTGGAACAATCAAGTTTGTGTTAGTTCTTGCTTATCATTTCGTAGGAAGAGGGTTTCTGTAATTGTAGTGTGCTTTGAAAGTGTAGTGCATTCTTAGGCCTAAAACTCAACTTGCAGCTACTGCAAAGTTTGTTAGGTGTGAAAATCAACTCCAGTGAGTGGAGTCATTCTGCCAAAGATCTTTCTGATACTCCAAAGAAAACTACAGATTTTTGGCTGAAAACTACATACATATCTCAGAAAGTAAGCTACATTTCTAAACGCCAACTGTAATACAGTGTTAAACTGCTTCCAAAACTTGAAGTTGAAGTAGTGCTTCACTGAACATCACAAGTTATTCAACTTACAAAGTTAAGTAAGTGGAACAATCAAGTTTGTGTTAGTTCTTTCTTATCATTTCGTAGGAAGAGGGTTTCTGTAATTGTAGTGTGCTTTGAAAGTGTAGTGCATTCTTAGGCCTAAAACTCAACTTGCAGCTACTGCAAAGTTTGTTAGGTGTGAAAATCAACTCCATGAGTGGAGTCATTCTGCCAAAGATCTTTCTGATACTCCAAAGAAAACTCCAGATTTTGGCTGAAAAACTACATACTTATCTTAGAAAGTAAGCTACATTTCTAAACGCCAACTGTAATACAGTGTTAAACTGCTTCCAAAACTTGAAGTTGAAGTAGTGCTTCACTGAACATCACAAGTTATTCAACTTACAAAGTTAAGTGAGTGGAACAATCAAGTTTCTGTTAGTTCTTCCTTATCATTTCGTAGGAAGAGGGTTTCTGTAATTGTAGTGTGCTTTGAAAGTGTAGTGCATTCTTAGGCCTAAAACTCAACTTGCAGCTACTGCAAAGTTTGTTAGGTGTGAAAATCAACTCCATGAGTGGAGTCATTCTGCCAAAGATCTTTCTGATACTCCAAAGAAAACTACAGATTTTGGCTGAAAAACTACATACTTATCTTAGAAAGTAAGCTACATTTCTAAACGCCAACTGTAATACAGTGTTAAACTGCTTCCAAAACTTGAAGTTGAAGTAGTGCTTCACTGAACATCACAAGTTATTCAACTTACAAAGTTAAGTAAGTGGAACAATCAAGTTTGTGTTAGTTCTTTCTTATCATTTGGTAGGAAGAGGGTTTCTTTAAATGAAGTGTGCTTTGAAAGTGTAGTGCATTCTTAGGCCTAAAACTCAACTTGCAGCTACTGCAAAGTTTGTTAGGTGTGAAAATCAACTCCATGAGTGGAGTCATTCTGCCAAAGATCTTTCTGATACTCCAAAGAAAACTCCAGATTTTGGCTGAAAAACTACATACTTATCTTAGAAAGTAAGCTACATTTCTAAACGCCAACTGTAATATAGTGTTAAACTGCTTCCAAAACTTGAAGTTGAAGTAGTGCTTCACTGAACATCACAAGTTATTCAACTTACAAAGTTAAGTAAGTGGAACAATCAAGTTTGTGTTAGTTCTTTCTTATCATTTCGTAGGAAGAGGGTTTCTTTAACTGTAGTGTGCTTTGAAAGTGTAGTGCATTCTTAGGCCTAAAACTCAACTTGCAGCTACTGCAAAGTTTGTTAGGTGTGAAAATCAACTCCATGAGTGGAGTCATTCTGCCAAAGATCTTTCTGATACTCCAAAGAAAACTACAGATTTTGGCTGAAAAACAACATACTTATCTTAGAAAGTAAGCTACATTTCTAAACGCCAACTGTAATACAGTGTTAAACTGCTTCCAAAACTTGAAGTTGAAGTAGTGCTTCACTGAACATCACAAGTTATTCAACTTACAAAGTTAAGTAAGTGGAACAATCAAGTTTGTGTTAGTTCTTTCTTATCATTTCGTAGGAAGAGGGTTTCTTTAATTGTAGTGTGCTTTGAAAGTGTAGTGCATTCTTAGGCCTAAAAATCAACTTGCAGCTACTGCAAAGTTTGTTAGGTGTGAAAATCAACTCCATGAGTGGAGTCATTCTGCCAAAGATCTTTCTGATACTCCAAAGAAAACTACAGATTTTGGCTGAAAAACAACATACTTATCTTAGAAAGTAAGCTACATTTCTAAACGCCAACTGTAATACAGTGTTAAACTGCTTCCAAAACTTGAAGTTCAAGTAGTGCTTCACTGAACATCACAAGTTATTCAACTTACAAAGTTAAGTAAGTGGAACAATCAAGTTTGTGTTAGTTCTTTCTTATCATTTCGTAGGAAGAGGGTTTCTGTAATTGTAGTGTGCTTTGAAAGTGTAGTGCATTCTTAGGCCTAAAACTCAACTTGCAGCTACTGCAAAGTTTGTTAGGTGTGAAAATCAACTCCATGAGTGGAGTCATTCTGCCAAAGATCTTTCTGATACTCCAAAGAAAACTACAGATTTTGGCTGAAAAACTACATACTTATCTCAGAAAGTAAGCTACATTTCTAAACGCCAACTGTAATACAGTGTTAAACTGCTTCCAAAACTTGAAGTTCAAGTAGTGCTTCACTGAACATCACAAGTTATTCAACTTACAAAGTTAAGTAAGTGGAACAATCAAGTTTGTGTTAGTTCTTTCTTATCATTTCGTAGGAAGAGGGTTTCTTTAATTGTAGTGTGCTTTGAAAGTGTAGTGCATTCTTAGGCCTAAAACTCAACTTGCAGCTACTGCAAAGTTTGTTAGGTGTGAAAATCAACTCCATGAGTGGAGTCATTCTGCCAAAGATCTTTCTGATACTCCAAAGAAAACTACAGATTTTGGCTGAAAAACTACATACTTATCTCAGAAAGTAAGCTACATTTCTAAACGCCAACTGTAATACAGTGTTAAACTGCTTCCAAAACTTGAAGTTGAAGTAGTGCTTCACTGAACATCACAAGTTATTCAACTTACAAAGTTAAGTAAGTGGAACAATCAAGTTTGTGTTAGTTCTTTCTTATCATTTCGTAGGAAGAGGGTTTCTTTAATTGTAGTGTGCTTTGAAAGTGTAGTGCATTCTTAGGCCTAAAACTCAACTTGCAGCTACTGCAAAGTTTGTTAGGTGTGAAAATCAACTCCATGAGTGGAGTCATTCTGCCAAAGATCTTTCTGATACTCCTAAGAAAACTCCAGATTTTGGCTGAAAAACTACATACTTATCTCAGAAAGTAAGCTACATTTCTAAACGCCAACAGTAATACAGTGTTAAACTGCATCCAAAACTTGAAGTTGAAGTAGTGCTTCACTGAACATCACAAGTTATTGAACTTACAAAGTTAAGTAAGTGGAACAATCAAGTTTGTGTTAGTTCTTTTCTTATCATTTCGTAGGAGAGG
>AAPY01477000.1:0-11387 GCA_000181375.1 Tupaia belangeri
ATACTTATCTTGAGAAAGTAAGCTTTATTTCTAAACTCCCAGTGTATTACAGAGTTAAACACCTTACAAAACGTCAAGTTGAAGTAGACCTTCACTGAACATCACAAGTTATTCAACTTACAAAGTTAAGTAAGTGGAACAATCAAGTTTGTCTTAGTTCTTTCTTAACATTTCCTTGTAAGAAAGTTTCTTTAATCGTCGTTTGCTTTGAAAGTGTAGTGCGTTCTTAGTCCCAAACTCAACGTGCAGCTACTGCAAAGTTTGTTAGGTGGGAAAATCAGCTCCATGAGTGGAGTCATCCTGCAAAGATCTTTCTGATATTCCAAAGAATACGCCAGATTTAGGCTCAAAAACTACATACTTATCTTGAGAAAGTAAGCTTTATTTCTAAACGCCCACTGTAGTACAGTTTTAAACAGCTTCCAAAAATTGAAGTTGAAGTAGAGCTTCACTGAACATCACAAGTTATTCAACTTACAAAGTTAAGTAAGTGGAACAATCAAGTTTGTGTTAGTTCTTTCTTAAAGTCTCGTAGTAAGATCGTTTTTGTTATAGCAGTTTGCTTTGACCGTGTACTGCAGATTTAGTCCCAAAAGAAATTTGCAGCTACTGCAAAGCTTCTTAGGTGTGAAAATCAGCTCCATGAGTGGAGTCATTTTGCCAAAAACCTTTCTGATATTCCAAACAATACGCCAGATTTAGGCTGAAAAACTACATATTATCTTGAGAAAGTAGGCTTTATCTCTAAACGCCCACTGTAATACAGTTTTAAACAGCTTCCAAAAATTGAAGTTGAAGTAGAGCTTCACTGAACATCACAAGTTATTCAACTTACAAAGTTAAGTAAGTGGAACAATCAAGTTTGTGTTAGTTCTTTCTTAACATTTCGTTGTAAGAGGTTTTCTTTAATCGTTGTTTGCTTTCAAAGTGTAGTTCATTCTTAGTCCCAAAACTCAACATGCCGCTACTGCCAATGTTGTTATGTGTGGAAATCAGCTCCATGAGTGGAGTCATTCTGCCAAAGATCTTTCTGAAATTCCAAAGAATACGCCAGATTTTCGCTGAAAAACTACATACTTATCTTGAGAAAGTAAGCTTTATTTCTACATGCCCACTGTAATACACTGTTAAAGAGCTTCCAAAACTTGAAGTTGAAGTAGAGCTTCATTGAACATCACAAGTTATTCAACGTACAAAGTTAAGTAAGTGGAACAATCAAGTTTGTGTTAGTTTTCTCTTAACATTTCGTTGTAAGAGGATTTCTTTAATCGTAGTTTGCTTTCAAAGTGTAGTGTGTTCGTAGGCCCAAAACTCAACTTGTAGCTACTGCAAAGTTTGTTAGGTGTGAAAATCAGCTCCATGAGTGGAGTCGTTCTGCCAAAGATCTTTCTGATATTTTAATGTACACGAAAGATTTTGGCTGAAACAATACGTACTTATCTTGAGAAAGTAAGCTGTATTTCTCAACGCCCACTGTAATACACTGTTAAACAGCTTCCAAAACATGAAGTTGAAGTAGAGCTTCACTGAACATCACAAGTTATTCAACTTACAAAGTTAAGTAAGTGGAACAATCAAGTTTGTGTTAGGTCTTTGTTAACATTTCGTAGTAAGATGGTTTTTTTCATCGTAGTTTGCTTTGAAAATGTAGTGCATTCTTAGTCCCAAAACTCAACTTGTAGCTACTGCAAAGTTTGTTAGGTGTGAAAATCAGCTCCATGAGTGGAGTCGTTCTGCCAAATAGCTTTCTGATATTCTAATGTACACGAAAGATTTTAGCTGAAACAATACGTACTTATCTTGAGAAAGTAAGCTGTATTTCTAAACTCCCAGTGTATTACAGAGTTAAACAGCTTCCAAAACTTCATGTTGAAGTAGAGCTTCACTGAACATCGCAAGTTATTCAACTTACAAAGTTAAGTAAGTGGAACAAGCAAATTTGTCTTAGTTCTTCCTTAACATTTCGTTGTAAGAGGATTTCTTTAATCGTAGTTTGCTTTGAAAGTGTAGTGTGTTCTTAGGCCCAAAACTGAACTTGTAGCTACTGCAAAGTTTGTTAGGTGTGAAAATCAGCTCCATGAGTGGAGTCGTTCTGCCAAAGATCTTTCTGATATTCTAATGTACACGAAAGATTTTGGGCTGAAACAATACGTACTTATCTTGAGAAAGTAAGCTGTATTTCTAAACGGCCACTCTAATACAATGTTAAACAGCTTCCAAAACATGAAGTTGAAGTAGAGCTTCACTGAACATCACAAGTTATTCAACTTACAAAGTTAAGTAAGTGGAACAATCAAGTTTGTGTTAGGTCTTTGTTAACATTTCGTAGTAAGATGGTTTTTTTCATCGTAGTTTGCTTTGAAAATGTAGTGCATTCTTAGTCCCAAAACTCAAATTGAAGCTACAGCAAAGTTTGTTAGGTTTGAAAACCAACTCCATGAGTGCAGTCATTCTACCAAAGATCTTTCTGATATTCTAAAGAATACGCCAGATTTAGGTTGAAAAAATCCATACTTATCTTGAGAAAGTAAGCTTTATTTCTAAACTCCCAGTGTATTACAGAGTTAAACACCTTACAAAACGTCAAGTTGAAGTAGACCTTCACTGAACATCACAAGTTATTCAACTTACAAAGTTAAGTAAGTGGAACAATCAAGTTTGTCTTAGTTCTTTCTTAACATTTCCTTGTAAGAAAGTTTCTTTAATCGTCGTTTGCTTTGAAAGTGTAGTGCGTTCTTAGTCCCAAACTCAACGTGCAGCTACTGCAAAGTTTGTTAGGTGGGAAAATCAGCTCCATGAGTGGAGTCATCCTGCAAAGATCTTTCTGATATTCCAAAGAATACGCCAGATTTAGGCTCAAAAACTACATACTTATCTTGAGAAAGTAAGCTTTATTTCTAAACGCCCACTGTAGTACAGTTTTAAACAGCTTCCAAAAATTGAAGTTGAAGTAGAGCTTCACTGAACATCACAAGTTATTCAACTTACAAAGTTAAGTAAGTGGAACAATCAAGTTTGTGTTAGTTCTTTCTTAAAGTCTCGTAGTAAGATCGTTTTTGTAATAGCAGTTTGCTTTGACCGTGTACTGCAGATTTAGTCCCAAAAGAAATTTGCAGCTACTGCAAAGCTTCTTAGGTGTGAAAATCAGCTCCATGAGTGGAGTCATTTTGCCAAAAACCTTTCTGATATTCCAAACAATACGCCAGATTTAGGCTGAAAAACTACATATTATCTTGAGAAAGTAGGCTTTATCTCTAAACGCCCACTGTAATACAGTTTTAAACAGCTTCCAAAAATTGAAGTTGAAGTAGAGCTTCACTGAACATCACAAGTTATTCAACTTACAAAGTTAAGTAAGTGGAACAATCAAGTTTGTGTTAGTTCTTTCTTAACATTTCGTTGTAAGAGGTTTTCTTTAATCGTTGTTTGCTTTCAAAGTGTAGTTCATTCTTAGTCCCAAAACTCAACATGCCGCTACTGCCAATGTTGTTATGTGTGGAAATCAGCTCCATGAGTGGAGTCATTCTGCCAAAGATCTTTCTGAAATTCCAAAGAATACGCCAGATTTTTGCTGAAAAACTACATACTTATCTTGAGAAAGTAAGCTTTATTTCTACATGCCCACTGTAATACACTGTTAAAGAGCTTCCAAAACTTGAAGTTGAAGTAGAGCTTCATTGAACATCACAAGTTATTCAACGTACAAAGTTAAGTAAGTGGAACAATCAAGTTTGTGTTAATTTTCTCTTAACATTTCGTTGTAAGAGGATTTCTTTAATCGTAGTTTGCTTTCAAAGTGTAGTGTGTTCGTAGGCCCAAAACTCAACTTGTAGCTACTGCAAAGTGTGTTAGGTGTGAAAATCAGCTCCATGAGTGGAGTCGTTCTGCCAAAGATCTTTCTGATATTCTAATGTACACGAAAGATTTTGGCTGAAACAATACGTACTTATCTTGAGAAAGTAAGCTGTATTTCTAAACGCCCACTCTAATACAATGTTAAACAGCTTCCAAAACATGAAGTTGAAGTAGAGCTTTACTGAACATCACAAGTTATTCAACTTACAAAGTTAAGTAAGTGGAACAATCAAGTTTGTGTTAGGTCTTTGTTAACATTTCGTAGTAGGATGGTTTTTTTCATCGTAGTTTGCTTTGAAAATGTAGTGCATTCTTAGTCCCAAAACTCAAATTGAAGCTACAGCAAAGTTTGTTAGGTTTGAAAACCAACTCCATGAGTGCAGTCATTATACCAAAGATCTTTCTGATATTCTAAAGAATACGCCAGATTTAGGTTGAAAAAATCCATACTTATCTTGAGAAAGTAAGCTTTATTTCTAAACTCCCAGTGTATTACAGAGTTAAACAGCTTCCAAAACGTCAAGTTGAAGTAGACCTTCACTGAACATCACAAGTTATTCAACTTACAAAGTTAAGTAAGTGGAACAATCAAGTTTGTCTTAGTTCTTTCTTAACATTTCCTTGTAAGAAAGTTTCTTTAATCGTCGTTTGCTTTGAAAGTGTAGTGCTTTCTTAGTCCCAAACTCAACGTGCAGCTACTGCAAAGTTTGTTAGGTGGGAAAATCAGCTCCATGAGTGGAGTCATCCTGCAAAGATCTTTCTGATATTCCAAAGAATACGCCAGATTTAGGCTCAAAAACTACATACTTATCTTGAGAAAGTAAGCTTTATTTCTAAACGCCCACTGTAGTACAGTTTTAAACAGCTTCCAAAAATTGAAGTTGAAGTAGAGCTTCACTGAACATCACAAGTTATTCAACTTACAAAGTTAAGTAAGTGGAACAATCAAGTTTGTGTTAGTTCTTTCTTAAAGTCTCGTAGTAAGATCGTTTTTGTAATAGCAGTTTGCTTTGAACGTGTACTGCAGATTTAGTCCCAAAGGAAATTTGCAGCTACTGCAAAGCTTCTTAGGTGTGAAAATCAGCTCCATGAGTGGAGTCATTTTGCCAAAAACCTTTCTGATATTCCAAACAATACGCCAGATTTAGGCTGAAAAACTACATATTATCTTGAGAAAGTAGGCTTTATCTCTAAACGCCCACTGTAATACAGTTTTAAACAGCTTCCAAAAATTGAAGTTGAAGTAGAGCTTCACTGAACATCACAAGTTATTCAACTTACAAAGTTAAGTAAGTGGAACAATCAAGTTTGTGTTAGTTCTTTCTTAACATTTCGTTGTAAGAGGTTTTCTTTAATCGTTGTTTGCTTTCAAAGTGTAGTTCATTCTTAGTCCCAAAACTCAACATGCCGCTACTGCCAATGTTGTTATGTGTGGAAATCAGCTCCATGAGTGGAGTCATTCTGCCAAAGATCTTTCTGAAATTCCAAAGAATACGCCAGATTTTTGCTGAAAAACTACATACTTATCTTGAGAAAGTAAGCTTTATTTCCACATGCCCACTGTAATACACTGTTAAAGAGCTTCCAAAACTTGAAGTTGAAGTAGAGCTTCATTGAACATCACAACTTATTCAACGTACAAAGTTAAGTAAGTGGAACAATCAATTTTGTGTTAGTTTTCTCTTAACATTTCGTTGTAAGATGATTTCTTTAATCGTAGTTTGCTTTGAAAGTGTAGTGTGTTCGTAGGCCCAAAACTGAACTTGTAGCTACAGCAAAGTTTGTTAGGTGTGAAAATCAGCTCCATGAGTGGAGTCGTTCTGCCAAAGATCTTTCTGATATTCTAATGTACACGAAAGATTTTGGCTGAAACAATACGTACTTATCTTGAGAAAGTAAGCTGTATTTTTAAATGCCCACTCTAATACAATGTTAAACAGCTTCCAAAACATGAAGTTGAAGTAGAGCTTCACTGAACATCACAAGTTATTCAACTTACAAAGTTAAGTAAGTGGAACAATCAAGTTTGTGTTAGGTCTTTGTTAACATTTCGTAGTAAGATGGTTTTTTTCATCGTAGTTTGCTTTGAAAATGTAGTGCATTCTTAGTCCCAAAACTCAAATTGAAGCTACAGCAAAGTTTGTTAGGTTTGAAAATCAACTCCATGAGTGCAGTCATTCTACCAAAGATCTTTCTGATATTCCAAAGAATACGCCAGATTTAGGCTGAAAAAGTCCATACTTATCTTGAGAAAGTAAGCTTTATTTCTAAACTCCCAGTGTATTACAGAGTTAAACAGCTTCCAAAACGTCAAGTTGAAGTAGAGCTTCACTGAACATCACAAGTTATTCAACTTACAAAGTTAAGTAAGTGGAACAATCAAGGTTGTCTTAGTTCTTTCTTAACATTTCCTTGTAAGAAAGCTTCTTTAATCGTCGTTTGCTTTGAAAGTGTAGTGCGTTCTTAGTCCCAAACTCAACGTGCAGCTACTGCAAAGTTTGTTAGGTGGGAAAATCAGCTCCATGAGTAGAGTCATCCTGCAAAGATCTTTCTGATATTCCAAAGAATGCGCCAGATTTAGGCTCAAAAACTACATACTTATCTTGAGAAAGTAAGCTTTATTTCTAAACGCCCACTGTAATACAGTTTTAAACAGCTTCCAAAAATTGAAGTTGAAGTAGAGCATCACTGAACATCACAAGTTATTCAACTTACAAAGTTAAGTAAGTGGAACAATCAAGTTTGTGTTAGTTCTTTCTTAAAGTCTCGTAGTAAGATCATTTTTGTAATCGCAGTTTGCTTTGAACGTGTACTGCAGATTTAGTCCCAAACGAAATTTGCAGCTACTGCAAAGCTTCTTAGGTGTGAAAATCAGCTCCATGAGTGGAGTCATTTTGCCAAAAACCTTTCTGATATTCCAAACAATACGCCAGATTTAGGCTGAAAAACTAAATATGATCTTGAGAAAGTAGGCTTTATCTCTAAACGCCCAATGTAATACAGTTTTAAACAGCTTCCAAAAATTGAAGTTGAAGTAGAGCTTCACTGAACATCACAAGTTATTCAACTTACAAAGTTAAGTAAGTGGAACAATCAAGTTTGTGTTAGTTCTTTCTTAACATTTCCTTGTAAGAGGTTTTCTTTAATCGTTGTTTGCTTTCAAAGTGTAGTTCATTCTTAGTCCCAAAACTCAACATGCCGCTACTGCCAATGTTGTTATGTGTGGAAATCAACTCCATGAGTGGAGTCATTCTGCCAAAGATCTTTCTGAAATTCCAAAGAATACGCCAGATTTTTGCTGAAAAACTACATACTTATCTTGAGAAAGTAAGCTTTATTTCTACACGCCCACTGTAATACAGTGTTAAAGAGGCTCCCCAAACCTTGAAGTTGAAGTAGAGCTTCATTGAACATCACAAGTTATTCAACCTACAAAGTTAAGTAAGTGGAACAATCAAGTTTGTGTTAGTTTTCTCTTAACATTTCGTTGTAAGAGGATTTCTTTAATCGTAGTTTGCTTTCAAAGTGTAGTGTGTTCGTAGGCCCAAAACTCAACTTGTAGCTACTGCAAAGTTTGTTAGGTGTGAAAATCAGCTCCGTGAGTGGAGTCGTTCTGCCAAAGATCTTTCTGATATTCTAATGTACACGAAAGATTTTGGCTGAAATAATACGTACTTATCTTGAGAAAGTAAGCTGTATTTCTAAACGCCCACTCTAATACAATGTTAAACAGCTTCCAAAACATGAAGTTGAAGTAGAGCTTCACTGAACATCACAAGTTATTCAACATACAAAGTTAAGTAAGTGGAACAATCAAGTTTGTGTTAGGTCTTTGTTAACATTTCGTAGTAAGATGGTTTTTTTCATCGTAGTTTGCTTTGAAAATGTAATGCATTCTTAGTCCCAAAACTCAACTTGCAGCTACAGCAAAGTTTGTTAGGTTTGAAAACCAACTCCATGAGTGCAGTCATTCTACCAAAGATCTTTCTGATATTCCAAAGAATACGCCAGATTTAGGCTGAAAAAGTCCATACTTATCTTGAGAAAGTAAGCTTTATTTCTAAACTCCCAGTGTATTACAGAGTTAAACAGCTTACAAAACGTCAAGTTGAAGTAGAGCTTCACTGAACATCACAAGTTATTCAACTTACAAAGTTAAGTAAGTGGAACAATCAAGTTTGTCTTAGTTCTTTCTTAACATTTCGTTGTAAGAGGTTTTCTTTAATCATTGTTTGCTTTCAAAGTGTAGTTCATTCTTAGTCCCAAAACCCAACATGCCGCTACTGCCAATGTTGTTATGTGTGGAAATCACCTCCATGAGTGGAGTCATTCTGTCAAAGATCTTTCTGATATTCCAAAGAATACGCCAGATTTAGGCTCAAAAACTACATACTTATCTTGAGAAAGTAAGGTTTATTTCTAAACGCCCAATGTAATACAGTTTTAAACAGCTTCCAAAAATTGAAGTTGAAGTAGAGCTTCACTGAACATCACAAGTTATTGAACTTACAAAGTTAAGTAAGTGGAACAATCAAGTTTGTGTTAGTTCTTTCTTAAAGTCTCGTAGTAAGATCGTTTTTGTAATCGCAGTTTGCTTTGAATGTGTACTGCAGATTTAGTCCCAAAGGAAATTTGCAGCTACTGCAAAGCTTCTTAGGTGTGAAAATTAGCTCCATGAGTGGAGTCATTTTGCCAAAAACCTTTCTGATATTCCAAACAATACGCCAGATTTAGGCTGAAAACTACATATTATCTTGAGAAAGTAGGCTTTATCTCTAAACGCCCACTGTAATACAGTTTTAAACAGCTTCCAAAAATTGAAGTTGAAGTAGAGCTTCACTGAACATCACAAGTTATTCAACTTACAAAGTTAAGTAAGTGGAACAATCAAGTTTGTGTTAGTTCTTTCTTAACATTTCGTTGTAAGAGGTTTTCTTTAATCATTGTTTGCTTTCAAAGTGTAGTTCATTCTTAGTCCCAAAACTCAACATGCCGCTACTGCCAATGTTGTTATGTGTGGAAATCAGCTCCATGAGTGGAGTCATTCTGCCAAAGATCTTTCTGAAATTCCAAAGAATACGCCAGATTTTTGCTGAAAAACGACATACTTATCTTGAGAAAGTAAGCTTTATTTCTACACGCCCACTGAAATACACTGTTAAAGAGCTTCCAAAACTTGAAGTTGAAGTAGAGCTTCATTGAACATCACAAGTTATTCAACGTACAAAGTTAAGTAAGTAGAACAATCAAGTTTGTGTTAGTTTTCTCTTAACATTTCGTTGTAAGAGGATTTCTTTAATCGTAGTTTGTTTTCAAAGTGTAGTGTGTTCGTAGGCCCAAAATTCAACTTGTAGCTACTGCAAAGTTTGTTAGGTGTGAAAATCAGCTCCGTGAGTGGAGTCGTTCTGCCAAAGATCTTTCTGATATTCTAATGTACACGAAAGATTTTGGCTGAAACAATTCGTACTTATCTTGAGAAAGTAAGCTGTATTTCTAAATGCCCACTCTAATACAATGTTAAACAGCTTCCAAAACATGAAGTTGAAGTAGAGCTTCACTGAACATCACAAGTTATTCAACTTACAAAGTTAAGTAAGTGGAACAATGAAGTTTGTGTTAGGTCTTTGTTAACATTTCGTAGTAAGATGGTTTTTTTCATCGTAGTTTGCTTTGAAAATGTAGTGCATTCTTAGTCCCAAAACTCAAATTGAAGCTACAGCAAAGTTTGTTAGGTTTGAAAATCAACTCCATGAGTGCAGTCATTCTACCAAAGATCTTTCTGATATTCCAAAGAATACGCCAGATTTAGGCTGAAAAACTCCATACTTATCTTGAGAAAGTAAGCTTTATTTCTAAACTCCCAGTGTATTAAAGAGTTAAACAGCTTCCAAAACGTCAAGTTGAAGTAGAGCTTCACTGAACATCACAAGTTACTCAACTTACAAAGTTAAGTAAGTGGAACAATCAAGTTTGTCTTAGTTCTTTCTTAACATTTCCTTGTAAGAAAGTTTCTTTAATCGTAGTTTGCTTTGAAAGTGTAGTGCGTTCATAGTCCCAAACTCAACGTGCAGCTACTGCAAAGTTTGTTAGGTGGGAAAATCAGCTCCATGAGTGGAGTCATTCTGCAAAGATCTCTCTGATATTCCAAAGAATACGCCAGATTTAGGCTCAAAAACTACATACTTATCTTGAGAAAGTAAGCTGTATTTCTAAACGCCCATTGTAATACAGTTTTAAACAGCTTCCAAAAATTGAAGTTGAAGTAGAGCTTCACTGAACATCACAAGTTATTCAACTTACAAAGTTAAGTAAGTGGAACAATCAAGTTTGTGTTAGTTCTTTCTTAAAGTCTCGTAGTAAGATCGTTTTTGTAATCGCAGTTTGCTTTGAACGTGTACTGCAGATTTAGTCCCAAACGAAATTTGCAGCTGCTGCAAAGCTTCTTAGGTGTGAAAATCAGCTCCATGAGTGAAGTCATTTTGCCAAAAACCTTTCTGATATTCCTAACAATATGCCAGATTTAGGCTGAAAAACTACATACTTTTCTTGAGAAAGTAGGCTTTATCGCTAAACGCCCACTGTAATACAGTTTTAAACAGCTTCCAAAAATTGAAGTTGAAGTAGAGCTTCAATTAACATAACAAGTTATTCAACTTACAAAGTTAAGTAAGTGGAACAATCAAGTTTGTGTTAGTTCTTTCTTAACATTTCGTTGTAAGAGGTTTTCTTTAATCGTTGTTTGCTTTCAAAGTGTAGTTCATTCTTAGTCCCAAAACTCAACATGCCGCTACTGCCAATGTTGTTATGTGTGGAAATCAGCTCCATGAGTGGAGTCATTCTGCCAAAGATCTTTCTGAAATTCCAAAGAATACGCCAGATTTTTGCTGAAAAACTACATACTTATCTTGAGAAAGTAAGCTTTATTTCTACATGCCCACTGTAATACAGTGTTAAAGAGCTTCCAAAACTTGAAGTTGAAGTAGAGCTTCATTGAACATCACAAGTTATTCAACGTACAAAGTTAAGTAAGTGGAACAATCAAGTTTGTGTTAGTTTTCTATTAACATTTCGTTGTAAGAGGATTTCTTTAATCGTAGTTTGCTTTCAAAGTGTAGTGTGTTCGTAGGCCCAAAACTCAACTTGTAGCTACTGCAAAGTGTGTTAGGTGTGAAAATCAGCTCTATAAGTGGAGTCGTTCTGCCAAAGATCTTTCTGATATTCTAATGTACACGAAAGATTTTGGCTGAAACAATACGTACTTTTCTTGAGAAAGTAAGCTGTATTTCTAAACGCCCACTCTAATACAATGTTAAACAGCTTCCAAAACATGAAGTTGAAGTAGAGCTTCACTGAACATCACAAGTTATTCAACTTACAAAGTTAAGTAAGTGGAACAATCAAGTTTGTGTTAGGTCTTTGTTAACATTTCGTAGTAAGATGGTTTTTTCATCGTAGTTTGCTTTGAAAATGTAGTGCATTCTTAGTCCCAAACTCAGATGAGCTACAGCAAAGTTGTAGTTGAAATCACTCAT
>AAPY01477287.1:0-20323 GCA_000181375.1 Tupaia belangeri
TCCCAGAGTTTCCCCAGCATTTTGCACCAGTAGTTTTATTGTCTGAGGTCTTAGGTTCAGATCTTTGATCCATTTTGAGTTGACTGTTGTTAATGGTGAAAGATGTAGTTCAGTTTCATCTTTCTGCAGGTGGATACCCAGTTTTTCCAGCACCATTTACTAAAGAGGTTTTCCTTTTCTCAATGGATTGACTGATATCCTTTGTCAAAGATCAGTTGGCTGTAAGCTTTGGGGGTTATTTCTGGGGTCTCTATTCTCTTCCATTGATCCACATGTCTGTTTTTATGCCAATACCATGCTGTTTTGATGACCACAGCTTTATAGTATATCTTGGGATCAGGGAGTGATATGCCTCCTACTCCATTCTTCTTACGCAGGATTGCTTTTGCAATACGAGGTCTTTTATGGTTCCAGACAAATTCTATAATTGTCTTTTCTAGATCTCTGAAGAATATCTCTGGTATTTTGATTGGAATTGCATTAAACATGTAGATTAATTTGGGTAGAAATGCCATTTTAACTATGTTAATTCTTCCAATCCAGGAGCATGGGATGTCCTTCCACTTTTTTATATCACTTTCAATGTCTTTTTTAAGATTTTCATAGTTTTCTTTATAAAGGTCTTTGACTTTCTTAGTTAGGTTTATCCCTAGGTATCTTATACACCTTGTGGCTACAGTGAATGGGATTCCTTTCTTCAGCTCTGCTTCGTTCAACGTGTTGTTCATAAATAGAAATGCTATAGATTTTTGGATATTGATTTTGTATCCTGTCACCTTACTGTATTCACTTATTACTTCAAGCAGTTTTTTCATGGATACCTTTGGGTCTTCTAAGTATACCATCATGTCATCTGCAAATAAAGATATTTTCAGCTCTTCTTTGCCTATTTGAATGCCATTAATATTGTTCTCTTCTCTGATTGCAATAGTTAAGACTTCCAGTACTATATTAAAGAGCAGTGGAGAAAGTGGGCAGCCTTGCCTAGTACCTGTTTTCAGGGGAAAAGCTTTCAACTTTTCCCCATTCAGTATAATGTTAGCTGTAGGCTTTTCATAGATTGCTTTTATTGTGTTCAGAAATGACCCTTCTATACCAATCTTACTGAGGGTCTTAATCATAAAAGGATGTTGTATTTTATCAAATGCTTTCTCCGCATCAATTGAGATGATCCTATGGTTTTTATCTTTCTTTCTGTTAATGTGGTATATTACATTTATGGTCTTGCGTATATTGAACCACCCTTGCATCCCTGGTATAAAGCCTACCTGGTCGTGATGAATGATCTTTGTTTTATGTTGTTGGATACGATTTGCGAGTATCTTGTTGAGAATTTTTGCATCTATATTCATAATGATATTGGTCTGTAGTTTTCCTTTTTGGTCATATCCTTATCTGTTTTGGGGATGAGGATGATGGAGGCTTCATAAAATGAATGTGGAAGGTTTCCTTCCTTTTGAATCTTTAGAAATAATTTTAGTAGGATAGGGGTTATCTCTTCCTTAAAAGTTTTGTAGAATTCACAAGTGAAGCCATCTGGGCCTGGGCTTTTCTTTGTTGGGAGGTTATTAATTACTGATTCAATCTCCTGGCTTGTTATAGGTCTATTCAGGTTCTCTATGTCTTCCTGATCCAACCTTGGTAGATTATATGCATCCAGAAATTTGTCCATCTCCTCCAGGTTATCTTGTTTGTTTGTGTAATGTCGCTCATAGTATCCTCTAATAATATTTTGTATTTCTGCTATGTCAGTGGTAATATTGCCTATTTCATCACAAATTTGATTAATCTGGTTTCTTTCCTTCTTCTTGATCAGTCTAGGCAATGGTGTGTCGATCTTTTTAATCTTTTCAAAGAACCAGCTTTTGCTTTCATTTATTTTCTGTATGTTCGTTTAATTTATATTTCATTTATTTCTGCTCGAACCTTTATTATTTATTTTCGTCTGGCATTTCGGGGGTTTGTTTGTTGTTGTTTTCCCAATTCTCTGAGGCATGATGATAAGTTATGTACTTGCCATCTTTCCATCCTTTTCTTATGCACACTAATTGCTATGAATTTCCCTCTTATGACTGCTTTTGCTGTGTCCCATAGATTCTGGACACTTGTGTACTCATTCATTTCTTTCCATAAATTTTTTTTATTTCAGCCTTAATTTCTTCAGTAGTGAAGAAGTCATTCAGAAGTAGGTTGTTCAGTTTCCATGTGTTTGTGTATTTTCGGGGTTGTTTCTTGAAATTAATCTTGAGTTTAATTCCATCATGGTCAGAGAAGATGCTGGGTACAGTTTCTATGCCTTTGAATCTGTAAAGGCTTGATTTGTGTCCTAACATATGATCTATCTTTGAAAAGGTTCTATGTTGGGGTGAGAAAAATGCATATGTTGTGGATGTAGGGTGGAAAGTTCTATAGATATCTGTCAAGCCCATTCCATTTATAGTATCATTTAACTCCTGTATTTCCCCATTTATTTTCTGTCTAGAAGATCTGTCTATAGGAAATAATGGGGTGTTGAGATCTCCAACAGTTATAGTATTTCTCGCTATCTCTCTTTTTAGCTCCAGCAGTCTTTCTTTCGCATATTTAGGCGCACCTGAGTTGGGTGCGTAGATATTTATAAGGGTTATATCTTCTTGCTGGATTACCCCATTTACTATTATATAATGCCCTTCTTTGTCTCTTCTTACAGTCTTTGTCTTGAAATCTATTTTGTCTGAGATCAATATCACTACTCCAGCCTTTTTTTGATTTTTATTTGCATGGAATATCTTTTTCCAGCCCTTGACTTTTAGTCTATGTATGTCTTTATCCATAAGGTGAGTTTCTTGTAGGCAACAGATAGAGGGTTTCTGTTTTCTTATCCATTCAGCCAGTCTATATCTCTTAACTGGAGAATTTAATCCATTGACATTCAATGTAATTATCAATATTTCCGTACCTGATCCTATCATTAAGTGAGCCATTTTCTTGGTTGTTTTTTGTTCTCGTATAAGTGTCTCTGATTTTTTAGTCTTCCTGGTATAGTACTCCCTTCAGAACCTCTTGAAGAGCTGGTCTGGAGTTGGTAAATTCCTTCAAATTTTGTTTATTCGAGGATGTTTTTATCTTTTTTCCCATATGAAAGATAATTTTGCCGGGTATAGTATTCTTGGTTGAAATTGTTTTTCACTCAACACTTTGACTATGCTTCCCCATTCTTTTCTTGCCTGCATTGTTTCCACTGAGAGATCTGATGTTAGCCTGATGGGGTGACCTTTGTAAGTAACTTGGCGTTCCCCTCTTGCCAACTTTAGTATCTTGTCTTTGTCTGTTGTTTTTGCCAGTCTGGCTATGATGTGCCTTGGAGAGGATCTTCTTGGGTTGATTCTACTTGGGGTCCTATGTATTTCTTGGGTCTGGATGTTTGAATGCCTTTCTAGATTTGGAAAGTTTTCTTGCAGGATCTCATGGAATATATTTTCTAGACCCTTATTTTTTTCTTCCTCTTCTGGGATACCAATTATCCGGATGTTGGGGCGCTTGATGGTATCCAGTATTCCTCGTAGATTATCCTCATTTTTCATGGTTGTTTTCTCAATCTTCTTGATACTTTTTTCTAGGTCAGATTTTTTGTCTTCTACGTTAGAGATTCGATCTTCTGCCTGGTCTACCCTACTTTTAATGCTTTCAAGGGAGGTTTTGATTTCCTGTATGACATTCTTCAATCCTAAAAGTTCCATCTGGTTCTTGTTTAGGGTATCCATTTCTTCTTTCAAATCATTAAAGGACTTCCTCATCTCCTGGAGCTCCTTGTCTCTTTTCTCTTCCATCTCAGTTAGTTTGGTCACTACAAATATTCTGAATTCCTTATCAGACATGTCCACGACGTCCATTGTATTGACTGTGGGTGATGTAGGCTTGATGATTTCCCTTGAGGGAGAGGCCTTTTGTTGGTTGCTCATATTTCTTGAGCCTGTGTGATTGTTCTTAGTCATCAGGTAATCTATATGCTTCTTCCTAACTTATTTAAGGTATCTCTGATTCTTAAAAGTTGTACAGGCTTAGAAAATTGATGATTTATCTTATGGTTGGCCTACCTGATGCTCACAATTACCATTAACTGTTGCCCAAGCCCTGGATGGCCCAAAGTCCTTGCTGTTTCTAAGGAGTAGTGAGCCTTTAACTGACCTAATAAGCAACACCCCAAGAGCAACGAAAAGCAAAACAGAAAATCACCAAAATTCAAACAGTCCAAAGGCTAGTGGAAAAGGATCCGACAATAAGTGACAGTACCAGGTTGGTCAGGTCTGCAGCCTCAGTCCGCCTGGTGTCCGGAACTGCTGGCCAGCTCGATCTGGATTGCAGGTGGGGTGGGGTGGGGTTTCACCTTAAAGTCCCAGGCAACCAACCTGGGGTCCAAGGAGGAAGAACGGTGGGGATGCGAGGTGGTTCGGAATAGTCGGGCCTGCAGCCTCAGTCCGCCTGGTGTCTGGAACTGCTGGCCGGCTCGATCCAGGTTTCGGGTGGGGAGGGGTGTGGGTTCACCTTAAAGCCCCAGGCAACCAACCTGGGGTCAAGGAGGAAGAACGGTGGGGATGCGAGGACGTTCAGAAGGGTCGGGCCTATAGCCTCAGTTCGCCTGGTGTCCGGAACTGCTCGCCAGCTCGATACAAAGACTAAATTGTTAAAAAAAAATAACTGTTTTAGGAACCAGCAGTTGGTATGGTGATTAAGGGTGCTGGACTCCCACATGGTTGACCATGGTTCAAGTCCTGGACCTGGTGGTTTGCTTTCTCATTTTCCCCCCCTCTCTCTCTTGCTCTTTCCCTCACTGGTCAAATGAAAAGGAATAAAGTTATATAAAATATTTTAATTGTTTTAAATAATTTATATAAAATTACAAACTCAGGCATAGTTTATTTTAATGTAGTCTTTGAAATAGCCATAAAACATATGTTCAAACTGTTTCTTTTTCAAATTATTGATATAATTTTGATAAGAACAGCCATTTTTGAACTATCAATGGTGTGCCAAACTTCTTGTAAAAGTTATTATTAATGCCCTTACTCATCCTGTTAATATGTTTTGTGTCAGGTTGTCCAAACATGTCATAATGTATAAAACAAATTTTATATTCCACAATACTCTGATATGTGTCAGATTGTTTTTGTCTTGTTTTTTAGGTTTTAGCCATAGAGCACAGGTGCTTGCCATAGAAAGACAAAGAGAAAGGAAGTATGAAATCCCTTCATTCTCCTCTCAGGATTTTGGGCATGCATGCACACGTGCCCAGCATGATTTTTTTTTTTTTTTTGGAGAGGTTTTCGCTATAGGGCGCGTGCGCTCGCCAGACAGACAGAGAGAGACATAGAGACAGAAAGCGAGAAATCACCCCCCAGGGGAGATGGTCATGCTGCAATCCCTTCTCCTCCATTCTCCTCTTGGGATCTTGGGCACGCACGCACACACACCCGGTGTGCGTTCTAAGCCACCAGGTCCATGACTCGAACTGCAGTCCACTACATGGGAGTCCAGCGACATAGTCATTATGCTAACTGCTGGTTCCCCCCAGCATGATTTTTAAGCCACTAGTGGGATTTGAACCGCATTAGTTATGGGAGTCCAGCACCTTAACCACCACAACACCTGCTAGCCCCATATTTCATGTCTTGATAAGGAGAAAAATGAGATAAAATTACAGTTCTCATCTTCCTGGCAACCTTAAAGTGCATCCCTTATCAGCATGACCTCATAGAGTATTCCCCACAGAAGTATCCTTTACAGACATTACCATAAGAAATATCTCAATAAAGAAATATACACGAGACTTTTAAAAATATTTATTACTGTAACAGTGAATGCAACCATTATGTGTAGTTAGGAAATGATAAATAAACTTAAAGATAAATTATTTAATATAGAAACCATATTATGCAATATATAAGTCAAAATAAGTAAATTGAGGACATTGATATATAAAATTGAAGCAAATATAGAAGTTGGGGCAAAGAAACTAAGCCAGATAACATTGTCCTATTCTTTTTTACATGTTAATTTTAACTGCTATAGCCACAAAGAAATGCAAAACACTGATAATTAATAATTAATATTAGAAATTTTACTCTTTGTGAAATGTAGTATTCTTTTAACCTGAGGGTATAACATGGGGAATATAATAGTTTTAAATAAAAGGAGTAACACAACTGTATTTTGTAGCTGCTTCAAATATGATCAGAATCCTCATCCTATAGAAGAATTTGCACCATCGCACTTATTTAAACAGCTCTCAGAACTATGTTATAAAATTCTGGTTCTAAAGTAAATCCTCAGTATTGGGACACTCAGGTTGAAATTATTTAGATATTCTAATTATTGCCATCCTATTAAACCCATGCTACTGTAATATTTTAAAATCTTATCTGTTAGTTAAACAGACTTAATGTTAAGGCAAGTAATATAGGGATCAACAGGTAGCATGGTAGTTGGGGTGCTGGTCTCTCACATGGCTAACTATGGTTCAAGTCCCAGACCTGGCAGCTTGCTTTCTCATTTTCCCTCTCTCTCTCTGTCTGGTGAGTGCACATTCCCTATAGCAACATGTAAAATAATAATAATAAAAGTTAAATAGATAATAATTTTTTGTAGTAAGCAAGAAATATTTCTAGTGATAAAAAGTAAAAATTGTATATAATATGGTCACTTACATATTAAGAAATACAAGTCATGCATGTGTATATTCATCATAAAACACTAACTTGGATATAAGGCAAAGATCCACAAGATAAGAAAAGAAATAAACAAATCCACAATTGCAGGAGGAGATATTTACAAAGAGGGTAATTTCTGGTTTGCACATAATTGTTGACATCTTTTAGTGGTACAGTATTGATTTTTAAAGATCTATACAATGTGTAATAATAAAATTAAGGATGCATGCATTCTGGTGTTAATATTTTTTTCCCATTCCACTCCACCATCCCAGTACAACCTTTAGTATCTACACTTATTCTACTTGCATGCTATCAAGTCCTTTAGTTTCCATGACAGAGTGAGAATACTTGATAAATGTCAAACTGGGACATATAGTATTTATCTTTTCTAAACTGACTTATTTCACTTAGCATTATATCTTATGAGTTCATCCATTTCAGGTCAAAAGCCAGAAGACCATTGTCCTTATAGCTGAGTAGTATTCCTTATATATATGTGCCACATATTCTTTATCCATCCATAAGTTGTTGGACACTTCGACTAATTCCATATCTCAGTCATTGTAAATATTATTGTTATAAGGATGGATGTGGAAATGTCTCTTTGAGAGAGTTATTTACTGTCCTTGGAGTGTATACTCAATAGTAGAATTACTGGGTCAAATGGCAATTCTATTTTTAGATTTATTTGGACACCTTATACTGTATTCTACAATTGTTGTACATTCCCACCAGCAGTGTAATAACTCACCTTTTTCTGTATCCCTTTCTATATCTACATGAGCACTTGTTATTCTTTTGTTGGTGAGGAGAGGATGATAGTCGTTCTGACTGGAGTTAGGTGCTATCTCACTGTGGATTTTATTTATACCCTATGATGAGAGACATGGGGTATTTTTTCATACACCTTTTAGCCATTTGTATGTCTTCTTTTGAGAGTAATCTGTTCACGTCAATTGCTAATTTTTAACTTGGATTATTAGTTGTTTTGCAGGTGAGCTAATTGAGTTCCTCATACATTCTTGTTATCAACCCTTTATCAGAAGTATAGTTTGCAAATTATTTTCCCATTCTGTGAGTTGTCTATTTATTGTTCGTTTTGGTGAATGAAAACTTTATAACAGTGCTATAATCATGCTTGTCTATTTTTAGGATTATTACCTGTGCTTTAGGGCTCTTATTTAAGAAATCTCTGATACTCAAAATTTGTGCAGTGATTCCCCTGTGCTTTCCTCAAGCAGTTTTAATGTTTTGAGCTATACTGTAATCTTGTATCCATTTGAGTTAATTTAGGTACATGATGAGAGACAGGGGCCTAGTTTCATTCTCCTGCAAGTGAAACCCAGTTTTCCCAGCAGCATTTATTGAAAACACTGTCTTTTCTCCACTGGATTGTCTTGGGATTCTTGTCAAAAAATCAATTAACTGTTGTCGAACTTATTTTTTGTTTCTCTCTTCAGTTCCATTGGCCTATGTGTCTGTTTTTGTGCCAGTATGTTATTTTCATTATCTCTTTTTAATATATTGTAATATATTTTGAAGTCAGGTAGTGAGATTCTCTAACTTTATTCTTTTTGGTCAACCTTGCTTTGGCAATATGTAGGCTTTGTGATTCAATTAAATTTAATGATTATATTTCTGTGAAAAATATCACTAGTATTTTTATAAGAATCATGTTGAATTTGTAGATTAGTTTCAGTAAATATCAACATTTTAACTATATGGATTTTTCCCATCCAAAAACATAGGATATCTTTTCACTGTTTTGTATCTTTTTCACTTTCTTTCTTCAGGTTTTGTAGTTTTCATTGTGGGAATCTTTGAGTTCCTTAGATTTATTCCTAGTTATGTTAATTTTTTGAGGCTATTGAAAATACATTTACTTTGTCTCAGTTTCATTTCTGTCTCAGTGTGTTCATTGTTGATATACAAAATTTTATATATATATTGTATCTTAATTTAATATCCTGCAACTTTACTGAATTCATTTATCACATATAAGGGATTTTGGGTTCTTTATGTTTTTTCTATGTATTTAATCATGTCTACAAATAGGACACTTTATCTTCTTTCCAATTTCAGTGTTTTTAATTTTATTCTGTTGTCTGAATGTGTTGGAAAAGACTTCCAATACTATATTAAATTGCAGTGGAGAATGTGGACATCCTTGTGTTGTTCCAGTTATTAGCAGAAAAGCTTTCCTCATTTCCCCATGCAGTGTAATGTTAGCTGTGGATTTGTTGTATCTTACTTTTTTGTGTTAAGAAATGCAACTTCTCTATCTATTTTTGAGAATTTTATTCCTGAAGGGTTATTGTAATTTATCCAATGTTTTTGTGTGCATCAAATGAGATGATTGTATGGTATTCCTTCTGTTATGATGTGTTAAACTTGTTGTTTTACAAATATTAAACCGTCTTTGCAACCCTGGGGTGAATCTTTTTTAGTCACAATATATAATCTTTTTAATGTGTTGACTCAATTTTCTGGTACTTGTTTTTGTTTTGTTTTGTTTTGCTTTGTTTTGTTTGTTTAAGGTTTGTGCCATAGGACATGTGACTGCTAGAGCCATAGAGACAGTGAAAGGGAAAGTGAGAAATCATCCCCCAGGGAGTATGAACACGCTAAAATTCCTTCCATTCCATTGTCCTCCTGGGATTTGTGGCATGCATGCACACAAGCCTAGCATGATTTTCCAGCTGCCAGAACTGGGACTAAAACCATGATAGGCCATGTGGGAGTCTAGTGTAGTAACCACCACACTACCCGCTGTTCCTCAATTTTCTAGTATTATGTTGAGGAGTTTTTTGATCTATGTACATCAGGGATATTGGTCTGTGGTTTTATATTATCTTTGTGCCCTTGTTTGTCATTGGTATCAAGATGGTATCTTGATAAAATGTTTGAGAGTGTTCTCTTCATTGGATTTTTTAAATTGTTTGAGTAGAATTGGTATAAATCCTTCTGTAAAGTATTTGAAGAATTTACCAGTTAATCCATCTGGACTTGGGCTTGTCTTAGTTGGAAGACTATTACTGATTCAATTTTATTACTTGCAATATTATTGGTAATACATTGCTCACTTTGTCATATGATTTTTAATTTGTTTCATATTTGTTTATCAGAAGACCCTATAAGCTGGTAAGATGTCCTTTTGATAAGTCTCCATTATTAAAGAAAAATTACGATCTCTCATCAAGAAGCTCAAGGCTGAAGTTTACACCAACTATTGGGTATTGTGTCCTAATGCATTTCAGTCATATGAGTCACTCCAGATTTGATCAAAACAAGACTGTATTTTGTGAGGAAGTAAAGAAAATTTATGTTGCATGCCATTTGGAGAAATCTTGAAAATCTTCCTACAAAAATACAAATAGTATCACACCAATAAAAATCTATGATTCACTTGAAAGTTATGCTTTATTTTGATGATTCTAATTGACAGTCTTAAAAAATCACTTTATTAAATTATTTTCAAGAATAAGCTCTAATGTAACTGTTTAAGCATAATTGATTTTGAAAACAATAGTATTAAAGAAAATTGCTTTTAAATAAAACAGAGTGTAGTACAATTCTTTAAATTAACAGATCCAGCTCTTGAAAAACTTGTATTCTAAAATGTAACCGAACCAATAATTCATTTTATTCTACATTTTTTTAGAGGAAATCAATATTACAATTTTATATTCTAATATAAAAAAGTTTTCATACTGAAGAATAGACAGTTAATCTCAGAATGAATAGAATACAAATCAGTCTCTCTCTCTCTCTCTCTCTCTCTATATATATATATATATATATATATATATATATATATATTATTAAATAAATAATATGTGGCCTGTGTGCTCACCAGAAAGATAGAGACAGCGAGAAATCACCCCCCAGCGGAGATGGCCATACCACAACCCCTTCTCCTCCATCCTCCTCTGAAGATCTTGGCACGCAGGTACATGCGCCCAGCATGCATTTAAGCTGCCGGGTCCGGGACTCAAACTGTGGCTGACTACATGGGAGTCTAGTGACATAGCCATCATGCCAACTACTGGTCCCATGAGATACTAATTCTTAACTAGGAGAGTAACATAGTTTTCATTCAAAGTTCTTTATATTTTCACATTAATTTTTAAATAAATAGCATTACTTGTCTAATGCAGGTAATATCTTTCTGAATACAACCCAGAAAGCTTGTTTAACTTGCTGGTTTCTCAGAGTATAAATGAATGGATTCAGTAAAGGGGCAACTGAAGTATTGAGCACAGCAACTCCTTTGCTTACAGTAACTCTTTCATTTGCTGATGGCTTTATGTAGATAAATATACAGCTACCATAAGTCATTGAGACAACAATCATGTGAGAAGAGCAGGTGGAAAAGGCTTTTTTCTTTTGCTGAGCTGATGGAAATTTTAGAATTGTCCTGATGATGTAAGAATAAGAAAGCGCTACTAATAACAGTGTGACAATGAGTGTCAATGCAGCTAAGGAAAATGCAATTAGTTCTAGTAAGTGTGTATCTGAGCAAGAAAGTTGCAAAAAAGGAGAAATGTCACAAATGAAGTGATCAATTACATTTGACCCACAGAAATCCAGATTAAGGATTAAAATTAGTGGCGGGAAAATGACCAGGAATCCAGTTATCCAAGAACTCAGTATAAGCTGGTGGCAAACTTTGTTACTCATGATGGATGTATAATGCAAAGGTTTACAAATAGCAACATAGCGATCATAAGACATAGCCGCCAAAAGGAAAAATTCTGTAACCCCTAAGAATACATTTAAAAACAACTGAGATACACAACCATTATAGGAAATAGTCCTTTCTCTGGTTACTATGGTAATGAGGAATTTGGGGATGGAAGCAGTAGTGAATGAAATTTCCAGGAAAGAGAAATTTTGGAGGAAAATATACATTGGGGTCTTCAGATGGGAATCCAACAGAGTGAGGACAATAATAGTTAAGTTGCCTATCAAACACAACATGTAATTTAGAAATAGAAATACGAAAATTACAATCTGTAACTGAGAATTATCTGTTAGTCCCAGAAGAATAAACTCTATCTGTCTTGTTTTGTTCATTTCTCTTTTATGGTTCAAATTCTAAGGAAAAATGGTACAAAAATCAGAATGGATATGAGTAGATTTATATACAGCAAAAGATCCATAAAAGTTTCCATATTCGAGAGAGCTCAGTGCCATTTTAGGAGCTGACGAGTGGATGGAGCTTGAGTTGCAATGAGGACTGAACTGTCTGGATTCTCCACAGTCTGGCAGAAGCAGAGGCCACAACCCAAGGGTGAAGAAGGCCCTGTGATTAGGGAAAAAATGGGGTGAACATTCACTACTGAAGCCTATCAGCCCTTCCCCCACCACATGAGAGATCTGTGTATCCTACTTCCTCAGGAGAGGATGGAATATGAAAGCATGACTCCTTCCTTAAAGGAGACTGAGGAATCTGGACATTTACCCTGTGCTAATAGGCTGGAAAGGCCTGCACTCTCCCTCTCCCTCAGAGGCTAGAACGTAGGGAGTAGATAGATACTTCTCCCAACTGAGACTACCAAATGCACCTCCCTGAACTGAAAGTGTAGGCAAAGGAAAGGGGAGAGGGACCCGACAATGAGGTGAACACCAGAGAGCTCTACTCTAAGAGGTCAGAGGGAGGAAGACTGGGCACAGCCTAGACCACTTCCTGATTCAGCAGTTCATGAAGATCTGACAGACAGACCTGCCTTTGGCCCTACTTGAACAACCTTCCTGGGGCCACATTCAGGATTTCAAGGCCATCCCAATCACCAGATGTTCCTTGTAGACCGCAAAGGACCTACTTGTTGAGTCTCACAGATAGGCTTGTCTATAGCTAAATTGGACAAACTTGCCAGGGTTGCATTCAGGCTTGGTGGGCAGCCTCATCTCCAGGAATTATAGAAAGGTAGATTAGATCTTAGATCTAAAAAGTACAGCTGGCATCTGGACCCTCCTGAGCCACCATTTCCAGAGCCAGATTTGGGTCTTAAGGAGTAGCTTTTCTCCAGAAAGAGAAGAAAGATTCAACAGACTCGATGGGCTACATAGACTGGATATGCCTCCTTTTCTATCTTACTGCCCTCATAGGTCTACATTATAACCTCTAAGGGTGCCTTGACCCTGTTTCATGCAGACTGAATAGGATTTGGTTTCTGGGTCTCATGAATAGACTTGCTTCTGGCCTCTACCTGCCACAGTTGTGCTTTGGTTTGGCAGGCTACCTTATCCTAGAAAATTAGAGGCAAGTACATAATCCCTGATGGGTTTGAAAGGGACATTGGCCTCTGGTCCCTCCAGGAACACCTTTCCAAGACCACATTTGGATCTATAGGTCTTAGTCCTACCCAGAAATGACAGGCAAGTAAATAAGCCTTCCTAGGATTATAAAATGCATATCCTGCTTCTGTTGCGTGCCAGATCACCTTTGCCAGGGTTATATCTAAGTCTTAGGAGATGACTTATTCTCAGAAAGGACAGACACCTCAAATAGAATCCATAGGCCACATAGACGAGACATACCTCCTCTTTTTCCTGATTGCCTTCATAAAGCCATATTCTAGCCTTGAGAGTCACCTTGCCTCTAAGTGTTTCATGCAGGCTACATAGGACCCCATCCCCACCTCTGGTTCTCACTGAAGACTTGCTTCCAGACCCTCCTGGATGAACTTTCCAGGACTGTATTCAAGTCTGGTAGACTAACATACTCTCAGAAATTACAAGCAGGAACACAAGTTTGACTTGGATGTGAAAGGCACGTCTGGTTTTTGATCCCTCCTGAATATCCCTTTTTAGAACTACACTTGGGTCTTAAGACTTGAACCAACCTCTGGGTATTACACAATCTACTCCATAAATCAGGAAGAAGTGAGTACTCCAAGAGAGGACTAAAAATCTCCACAAAGACACAAGAAGTATTTAAAAATCAAGGAAACACTTGTCCCCCAAAGGAGCACAATAACTTCTCAACAAAAATAACATACAGGAAATCGGTGAATGTCAGACAGGAATTCAGAATATTGATAATAATAAAACTCAGTAAGATACAATAGAAAAACAGATATTTAATTCCAGGAGATGAGAAAATTATTCCATGACATGAAGAGGGGCTCTACCAAAATGTAGACATCCTAAAAAAGGGTCAAACAGAACTTCTGGAGATAAAGGATACAAACAGAAAATCAAATGCTCTTCTAAAAGTAGTAACAACAGATAGACCATATAGAAGAAAGAATTTCTGAGCTTAAAGAGAAAACCTCTGATTTAATCCAAGTCATCAAAAGGAATAAAAAATATAACCATTAAAAATTAGAACAAGGACCAGTAGATGGCACAACGGTGACATCGCTGGTCTCTCACATAGCTAACCATGATTTAGGTCCCAAATCTGAACCATGGCTTGAAAATTATGCCAGGCATGTGTGCATACATGTCCAAAATACCAGGAGGAGATGGAAGAGAATGGATTGTGGAACGGCCATTCCCCCACAGGATGATTTCTCACTTTCTTTCTCTATCTCTCTCTCTCTCTCTCTCTGTGTCTCTCTCTCTCTTTTGAGTGAACATGCTCTAAGGCAAAAACCACTAAAAAATTTAGAACAACATAGAGGAAATCCTTGACACTATTAAATAGCTGAATATTTCTTTAATGGATACTCCAGAAAGTGAAGAGTTGAGTAAAGGCATAGAAAATCTTTTAAATAAAATACTGTCTGAAAATTTTCCAAATCCAGAGAGACAGACAAACACTCAGATCCAAGAAATACAAAGTCACCAAACAGAGGCAACATAAGATCCTCTCCAAGACACATCATTGCTAAATGGCAAAAGTTAAAGACAAAGATCATATTCTAAAAGTAGTAGGAGAGAAATGTCAAGTTACTTGCAAAGGACACTCCATCAGACTACCTCAGCAGAAACCATGCAGGCAAGGAAGAAATGGAAAGAAATATTAAAAATTTCAGCCAAAAATACTATACATGTCAAGATTATGTTTAAACTGGAAGGAGAAATAAAATTATTCCCAGATAAACATATACAGCAAGAATTTGCCAATACTAGACCAGGTCTTCAAGAAATACTTAAGGGAATAAAACAACAGGAAAATTAAAGGGAGACAAATAGAAATAATAAAACACAAAACCACTAAGAAAATGACTAACAAAATAGCAGAAATAAGTCTACACATATAAAAATAACATTGAAAGTTAATGGATAAAATTCCTCAGTAAAAAGACACAGATTAACTGAATGAGACATAAAAAAAAAGAGGAAGAAGAAAGAGTCTATCATATGTTACTTAAAAGGAACACACTTCATTGATAAAGACAGACATACATAAGTTGAAAATGAAGGAATGGAAAATGCATTTTATGCAACTGGGAACCACAAAAATATGCTACAGTCATGAACTGATTTCAGACAACAAACTTTAAGTTAAAAACTACAAAAAAGAAAAAGAGGTAACTATGTAGTATTAAAGGGATGAATTAATAAAGAAGATATAGCAATTTTAAATATTTTTGCACCAAATATCAGTGCACCCAAATATATAAAATGATCACCATTAAAACTTAAAAAAGAGATAGACTGCAACACACTAATTGATGGGTATTTCAACACCCCACTAGCACCAGTAGAAAGGTCACATAGACAAAAAATAAACAAAGAGACATAGGAGCTAAATGATATCGTAAACTATTAATAATAGATCTGACAGACATTTACTGAACATACCATCCAACAACTATAAATAGACGTTTTTCTGAGCTCCACATGAAACATTTTCAAAGATTGAGCACATATAGGACACAAAACAAATATAAATTCAAATGTGTAGAAATCAAATCTAACATCTTTTCCTCTTTTTGAAAGAATTATTTTATTTAACTTTATTATTTTTTTTCCAGTTTGATCAGAGAAAGACAGAGAAAGAGAGAGAGGGAAAGTGAGAAAGCAAGCCACCAGTTCCAGAACTTGAACAGCATTCAGCCATGTGGGAGTCCAATGCCTTAAACCACCACACAATGGCCAGCCCTTCTCTAGCATCTTTTCTAATCACAATTGAATTAAACTTGAAATAAACAACAGAAAGAAACTTCAAAAAACATGAGTATATTGAAAGTGAACAATTTACTCCTGAATGACTTCAAAAACTGAAGAAATTAAAAATGACATTTTAATATTTCTTGAAACAAATGATTATGAAAACACAATTCTCCGTAAATAAACTACTGTGATATGTTTTATTGCAATGGAATGATTTTCTGTAAATAAAATAGTAAAACTATAGCAACATGAATAAATTTTAGAAACATAATATTATCTCCAAAAAGAATGTCTCAGAGGGTGACATGAAATTGAAACCATATGTAAAATACCACGCTCTATATAATATGATATGATTGACATATGATACATAGATAAAAGATATGGATACAGACCAAGACAGAGAAGAGAGAAAACAAAGTGTGTGTATGTGTGTGTTGCATGTGTCTGTGTCTGTTGAGGCACATGTGGATACAGGAAAATATGTTATGCTTATTATAAAAAAGTCTTATCTCCTCAGTAATTAATACCATCTTGGATGCCTAGATATTTCCAGTAACTACATATGCAGAAAGAAATTTTGAAACACTGGGGCTGGCAGGTGGCACGGTGGTTAGGGGCAGTGGACTCCCACATGGCGACTGTGGTTCAAGTCTTGGATGAGCTGTTTGCTTTCTAACTCTGCCCCCGTCGCTCTGTCCCTCTCTGGTCAAACTAAAATAAACAAATAAATAAATAAATTTAAATAAAATAATTCTTTAAAAAAGAAATTTTGAAATATTAAAGCACATTTCAAAACACTTTGGTATAAATTCATGTCAGAAATGATGTTAACTACCACTGCTGTTATTCAGCACCATTCTGAAATCCCTTACCAGCTAAACAAGGCTATACATTCTATACTTTATAAAATTAAAGTAAATATTTTATTAGTTTATAAAACAGATTTACTTACTACCAATCTAATTGGGTCCTTAGAATATACAATATAGTAAACGGAAACTCTTACAAGAAGAAGATAACTTAGTAACATAAACAAACAAGTTTCTAAAAAGGAAAACATTTTTATAATATATAATGCAAAACGTACTTTTCTTAAAGAGCAATGAATTGAACTCTCATATTTTATATAAACTAAATGGCATGACATTGTTTACAAGTGCAAAATAGAAGGCTAGTCACATAGCCCAGCAGATAGGGAATCTGTGGCCAACCACAATTCCAGTCCAGGCCTTAGAGGCTTGAAATCATGCTAGACATATATTTGCATGAGTGCACAAAACCCCAACAGGATAGAGAAATTAAGAAAAAGAGATGTGGCAAGACCCTACCCTATTGAGGAGTATATCTTCTCTTTCCCTACTTCTCACTGGCAAGTACATATGGCCTATATTAATGACAGCAACAACAAATGGAAAAGGGATCAGCAGATGGTGTACTGGCTATGTGGGTGGACTCCCACGTAGCTGACCACAGTTCGAGTCCTGGACCTGGTGGCTTAAACTCACAGTGGCAGAATGGAGGAGAAGGGATTGTAGCATGACTATCCCCCTGCTTTCTGTCTCCTTGTCTCTCTCTTTCTGTTGAGCACATGTACCCTATAGCAAAAATCTCTCTAAATAATAATAATAATGACTACTAAAATACTTTCATTCATTCAGAAAACATATTTTGCAGTTAGGACATTGGTAAACATATATTCTTATAAAAATAATTACTCTAAGTATACTTTTAATACAATGTCCCAAAAAGTTTTGTATAAATTGCTCTTAGCTTTTTACAAGTGTCTACAGATGATGCAAGTAGGTATAATTTATGCAAATGTACATGAAATTAATGGTGATCGAAAATAGTGCAGGGGCCAGCAAGTTAAGATGCTGGATCCCACATGACCAGCTGTGTGCTTGGAGTCCTGGACCCAGTGGCTTGAAAATTATGCCAGGCACATGTGCAAGCATGCTTAAAATCCTGAGAGGAGAGTGGAGGAGAAGGGATTAGTATATGGCATCCCCCCAAGGAACTTTTTCTCATTTTCTCTCTCTTTCTCCCTTCAGTGAGTGCATACACTTTACAGAAGTAACTTAAAATATATATATAGTATATAAAATGCAGTCATTTAAACAATATTCGATCAAAGACCATGATCAAGTATAACACATACAAGTTTTTTGCAAACGTCCCTAATTTATTATTTAACAATAGTGAAAAATAACTGCTAATGTGTCAGAAACTGATTGGTTGTATATTTTAGAGTCATGTTTTTAACTGAAAGTATAGTTATGCACCTTATTTTCTTCATTTTACAAAACTTCATAAAATAGTTAAACTATTTCTAAATAAACTTAGACCATAAACACTGACAGAAAAAAATACTATGTATTATGCATTGTTTTCTCGATTTAAAGCTGAAATATTTAAATTACATTTTTTCCTGAAGTTTTTCTTTGTTTATTCAATATCTATTTTCCTCATACATGATTTAACAGTTATCTCATATATGAATTTAAAAAACCCACATTACTTAAGTGAATAATTTTATTTCTTTAGTAAATAATTGTTTAGGTCATTTTGTCTCTTTTAGTAGTTATCTTCTACTCTTGTACTAATTTTCTAATGAATTATATCCAGTCTTGATGGAAATGGTAGATTTTAGAAAGACCATAAGTTTTTCTTCCTTGATCTTTTTTCTCCTTGGCACCATCCACTGTGCTAATGTGTTCACATTCTAACATCTACATTTTCTGAAAAGAACATTGTACATTCCTGTAGTGTCAATGTGGATATTAGAGTAATTTCAAAATCAGAAAGCAGACAACAATCTGTTCTTCAACAGATTTAGTAATCAGTAATTATCAATGATCAGTTGTCATTTCTCACACATGTTAATAAGAATCAACTTTTCCAAAACAGTTTTTTTTTTTTAAATTATTAGAACAAGTGAAATAAATTGTCAAGAAATAGTCTCTTCAAATTTTGTATGTATGATTGACTTCTAAAGTTTTTAGGCTTTCTTTATCTAGTCAGCAGTAGAATAATTATTCTGTCACAATTTTAACAGTGTCTGTTTCCAATACTAAAACATTATTAATGCAAGCACAAATGACATTTTTTTATGTTTTTGCCATCATAGATTCATATGAACAATTATTAATTTTCTATTCAAAGAAGAATAATAAGTAACACCATTGAATCATTTACATGTGTGTAACTTTCGAGGTTTTTAAAATTATTCTTAAATTTTTGAAAGAAAAGTAACACTACTATTTTACTCGCCATGGGCAGTACATGTTAGTATCTTGTTTTATTCTCTGGAATACATGAGCAACTATAATGAAAGGCAAACATACTCACTGGAAAATATTTACTTTTGTAGGAAGGAAAATTAATATGAAATGATCTCTCAGGTTAATTCAAAGCAAACTTAAGATGTAAATGTTTTAGATTTTTCTTCACTATCACATGTGGCTAAACACATGTAGATTCCATGCTTTGTATAATAAAGATTTCTAATAAATTCTTCTTTTTAATACCACACAAATTATAAAATGTTTGTCTAATTAATCCCGTCTCACAAACCTTCACAAAGATTATCCTAACTGAGATGATTCACTTGAAACTTGCAAAATATTGACTAGTTTCCAATTATTTAACAGGATCAAATGTTCTCTGTGGAAAAAACAAAGGAGATAGTGTCCCTAAGGAAAAATAAGAAAAAAAAAATCTGAGTCTACAAAGCACCAGTTGACCTTTAGTCTTTATTAAACCAAAAATAGGCTTAGTGTTCCAAAAATTATAATACAATAACTATTCCGTTTTCCATTTTAAAAAATAATCATTTCAAGGCAATTATAGAGACACTACAAACTAGCAGGTTATTTTTGGATTATAGATAATACACATATTCCAAGATACCAGAATAATAATACCTTCATAGGATTTTTTTAGTTCCAATATGCGAATCTATTACTAAGGGAATATAATATGAATACCTAACGCAAATATTATTCTATTTCTTTTTCTAAAAATGTAATTGTGTTCATTTTTTAGAAAAACAAAACTTTTGCCTAATATTATGATTCGAAAGTCAATTTTGAACATTTTCTTCAGTGATTTAGAAATAGGTACTCAGTTCAAACTATGTAAAGCATTGTTAATTATTGTAATACCTCTCATGATCTGTTACAATTTCTTTCAGTTTTTTGGAAAGATTATAATTTTTCAAAGAATATAGTGAAATTTAAAAACTCATACAGTGGGCATTTTTCTATTTTAGGGTAATTATGTTAGCTAAAAATCAAAAAGGGTTGACAATATCACCTCACCGAGAATTTGGGGAAATGAAATTCCCCAAGTGAAAAGTTAAGAAACAAACAAGGATTAAAAAAAAGGAAAAGAAAAACAAAACAATACAAAAACAGCCAGGAGAAATGGTGTTTTAGGGAATTAGATTCCACACGGTCAACTGTGCAATTAAAGTTCCAGAACCGGTGGCTTGAAAAACATGCTTGGCATATAATAGTGCATGCCCAAAATCCTGAGAGGAAAGTGAAAGAGAAGAGATTGTG
>AAPY01477674.1:0-17478 GCA_000181375.1 Tupaia belangeri
TTGATCTGCTTCTCAGGACTAGTTTCCTATAATGCCGTTATAAACAGTACCAAGTTCTGTATTGGTTTTACTAACTGAGCATCATAGAAGCTCTGGGAATTGGATATATTATTCATGTTTTATGGATGAGGATGCTGAACCTCAGAGAGCATATATTTTTTCCCAAAGTCCCTCATCTGAGCAGCAGCAGAGTCTTATAAATTGTCCAAACTGTGAAGTAAAGAGAAATATTTGTGTTTTATTTATTATTTTTTATTTATTTATTTATTTTTAGAGGTTTTTGCCATAGTGTGCGTGCGCTCGCCAGACAGACAGAGAGAGGCAGACAGAAAGCGAGAAATCACCCCCCAAGGGGGATGGCCATGCCAAAATCCCTTCTCCTCTATTCTCCTCTCGTGATCTTGGGCAAGCACGCACACGTGCCCGGCGTGAATTTTAAACCACTGGGTCCAGAATGTGAACCACAGTCGACTATGTGGGAGTTCAGCAACATAGCCATTACGCTAACTGCTGGTCCCAAGAGAAATAGTTGTGCTTATATTTGCAAACTCAAAGCCTTACTGATGCTTAGTAGACATTTGTTAACAGATAAATGTAAGCATTATTAATGGCGTGTCCTCTGTGTTTTCAGAGAAACAACTAGATTAAAATAGGTAAATGGGATTACATCGAGCTAAAAGCTTCCTCACAGCAAAGGAAACTATAACTAGAATGAAAAGACAATGCTTGAAAAGGAAGAAAGTATTTGCAAATTATTTCTCGGACAAGAGGTGGACATATAAATATATAGGGCACTCAAGCAGCTCACCCACGAGAAATGAAAATCCAATTAAAAGTGGGTAAATGAATTGTCTATTCAGTTATTCAGTTCTCCAAGGAAACTCATGAATAGTCAAGAGGCATATGAAAAAACGTTCAGTCTCTTGTCATAATAGAAATGCAAAGTAAAACTGTAAGGAGTATAATTTAACCCCAGTTAGAATGGTTAGGATAAAAAGAAAAAAAAATGAGAAGTGCTGGTGAGGCTGTGGCGAAAAGAGAATCTCTAACAGTGCTGGTGGGAATGTAAATTAGTTCAACCTCTGTGAGAAACAGTGTGGAGGTTTCTCCAAAACCTACAAATAGAACTTCCAAATGACCCAGTAATCCCACTCCTTGGTATTTACTCACAGGATAGGAAAACACTCAGTTGAAAAGACATCTGCACATGACATCTTGAAGTTTCCATCAGTATGCCATTTGTTCTAGTTAAGGATTGTCGCTCTGTTTTTCGTTTAGTAGCTTCATTATATTTCCATTTTGCAGTGTCCTCAGTTATCAAAGGATAATCTAGCACTCACACTTTATCCCGGGTAATGTAGTACATGTGCAGAGAACTGGGCAGAAAGCCCTGTAGTAGCTCGTGATGGCCAGCAGGAGGCACTCCTGCCATTTATTTCAGTGGCAGGAAATGGGGGCACTGTGGTGTGGTGTTGCACAATCTAACTCTTGTTCTCTTAATGCCAAAATGTAAATATTATATTGGTGCTCAACATGTATTTTACGGAAAACTAAATAAGATTCCTTAAAAGATGACTGAATTTGTCAGTTAGTGATTGTTTACTCAGCATCAATGTTTCTGTGTTCACAAAAATAAGTACAGTTCCTTGTTACCACCTCAGAATTTAGGTATCTTAAGAGACTCAGTGCTGATCAGATATGGGATTTCAGGGATGTACATGTGCTCTCTTAAGTTCAGAATCTTTCTCCATAAACTATGACTAATATGTCCCATTGTTAGTGTTTTTTGTGGCTCAGTTAGGATAATCAATACGGGGCTTAGCACTGTCTTAGCACATTATGGAAAATAAATATAATTTTATTGCCCATGACAAGAACAGTATGTTGATACTTTCTGATATGAATTATAGTAACAGTACATACAGATCCCTATCTTAGACATAAGAAATGAAGCTTCTGGCCCAGCCAGTGGCCCACACAATGCTAACTGTTGTGGAGTGCTCCGTCATAAAGAGGACAGGGCTCGGAAGTCTTTCCTTGTCATACCAAACCTTCATGCCCTCTTCTTTCTTTTCTGTTATATTTTCCTATATTCACTTTAAATAATTGTACTTAGTTTTTTATAGGTAGACTCACGCATGAACTCGATACATAGCCTGACTTGCGTCTGTGGTTTTCTGTTCTCTTCCATGCAGTTTGGCAACAATAATGTACATACATATCCTATGTGAAGACAGTCCCCAACTGTGGAGTATATATAAGGGGTAGAGCAGCAGGTGGGGATGTCTGATAGGAGAATCAGAACTTGGGATTGGCCTCCTCAAACCTTCAGTCTGAGCTTGTGACTCACCTAAGAATCAGCATGAAGTGGGTGAGGAGAACACCTTTCCTTTCTTGAAAGGTCTCTGCACGTGTTGGTGGTGCCAATCTAAAAAGAAGATTGAAGCGTGGTAAGTGGAATGAAAATGGTTGATTTGAAGCAGGGCTGAGGAGGATTTTCTTGGGTGATTCAAATTTCAGATGCCTAAAAGTGGCAGCTAGGAAAACTATTAGGTTGTTGGGAAAGTCATCACACATTTTGCATAGAAAACACAGAAAAATATGTCATGACTTTTCTGATGACCTAGTAGTTTTATAATCAAGAAAAGGGCAAGAAGAAAGAAGGTTACAAGATCTTAGGCAAGAATTTACATTGGTCTATTCAAAATAACACAAGCAATTGATTTGCTACACCTTATTCTTTACATCGTGAACTCGAGAACATTGACATGGACAAAGGGTGAGGGTCATATTATAATCCTTTGCAGGACTGTGTTTATATAATATACGTGTGACCAGTCTCAGGCTCACGCCTTACCCAGACCTTTATAATCTGTACTGACCTTGCATTCCACAGACTGCTCTGACTTGCTTTTCTTTGACATGGTCACACCAGTGTCGGTGCCCATCACACGGTTTTAGACAAGAATGATGAATAACCCTGCTTGAAACATGTTCTATGCATACATGAGTCTCTGTGCCAAATTCTGTGAATTTGGGGCATTTTATCAGTGACCACTCCAATGAAAGCAGCCATGGCTTGAAATGACGGTTACTTTTCTAAGCAAATGTGATAGAATCACAAACTGGAACTACATCCAGAGCAAATACGAAGAGTCTGTGGTTCGTGCTGGACAGCTCATCAGGGCTTGTGACCATGTCCTGACAAAGCCTTAGAAGGATACAGTGGACGAGTGTCCAAGGATCACTGGGAATGTGGGGAAAGGAAATAGAGTGAGGATGTGTGGAGGAGACAGATGACATCCCGCCAACATGTCAGATTGGCTCTTCAGAGCCAAAACTAGGCACAGAGCATGACTTCGTAGAGGGTCAAAGGAAGACAAACCCGAGAAGGATGCAGTTCCCAAATATGGACTGTGTTGGGTTGAGCGGCATTGGAGACAGAGCAGCAGCTGGGCAGCTATGACTGTCCCAGCACACACTCTGCCTATTTAGGAGGGCGTCACTATTGGTGTTCTTTCCCCAAACCATGGTTTTTCTGCCTTTACTCACTGATGTGCTTGAGGTTTTGTGCATCAAACCCTCAGCAGCCTGCAGCACCAACATGGCCTCCAGGTTGCTTGAAGAAGAGCTTTCTTCACATTTCCAGGTGCTCCTTAGAAGCAGTATTTTGCAGGTAATATTGAGGAACCTCCATATTGTTCTCCAGAGTGGCTGTACTAATTTATATTTGCACTGACAGTATAGTAGAGTTTGTTTTTCATTACAGTCTCACCAGCATTGATTGTTCTTTTTTTTTTTTTTTGGAGAGATTTTCACTGTAGGGCGCATGCGCTCGCCAGACAGACAGAGAGAGACATAGAGACAGAAAGTGAGAAATCACCCCCCAGGGGGGATGGTCACGCCGCAATCCCTTCTCCTCCATTCTCCTCTCGGGATCTTGGGCATGCACGCACATGCGCCCGGCGTGAGTTTTAAGCCACCGGGTCCGGGACACGAACCGCGGTCGACTACGTGGGAGTCCAGCGACATAGCCATTACGCTACCTGCTGGTTCCCTGCATTGATTGTTCTTGATTTTTTTAACCTGTGCCATTCTGACTGAGTTTAAATGGTATCGGATTGTGATTCTGATTTGCATCTCCCTTATGTTAAAAGATGTTGAGCATTTTTTTTTCTCTGCTTTTGGCTGTTCATATGTCTTTCTTGGAGAGTTGTCCGTTCAGCTCATTTACCCAACTTTTAATTGGATTTTTTTTTTTTTTTTTGTAGGTAAACTGCTTGAGTTCCCTGTATATTCTGGTTATCGGTCCCTTATCTGAGACAAGAGTTTGCAGGTATAGTCTCTTATTCATAGGGTTGACTCTTCACTCAAATTATTGTTTCTTTTGCCAGAAAGAAGTTTCTCTTAACCTGATGTAGCCACACTTGTCTATTTTGGGGATTATTGCCTGTGCTTTCAGGACCTTATTTTTCTAGAATAAGGTCTTTGCCTATTCTGATGTCTCTAAGAGTTTCCCCTGTGTTGTTCACAGTAGTTTTATACTTTGAGGTTATATGTTTAGATCTTTGACTCATTTTGAGTTTGTTTTTGTTAATGCTTAGAGGTAGGAGTCCAGTTGCATTTTTCTGCAGATGAATATCCTGTTTTTCCAGCACCATTGGCTAAAGATATTTCCTTTTCCCCGCTGGATTGTCTTGTGTCCTTTGTCAAGGAACACTTGGTCGTTTGGGTGTTTATTTCTGAGTTTTCTGTTCTGTCCCATTGGTCTACATGCCTGTTTTTCTGCCTGTACCATACTGTTTTGATTATCACAGGTTTTTAATATATTTTGGGGCCAGGGAGTGAGATACTTCCTACTTCATTCTTTTGCTCAGTATTGCTTTGGTGTTATGGAGACTTTTATTATTCCAGACAAATTTTATGATTTTTTTCTAACTCTTTGAAGAATATCTGTGGTAATTTGATAGGGGAAATTGCATTAATTTATAAATTAATTTGGGTAGAATTGACATTTTGCTTATATTAACTTTCCCAACCCAGGAACATGGTATGTCTTTCCACTTTTTTTGTACCATTTTCAATTTCTCTTTTTAGTTTTTTCATAGTATTCCTGGTAGAAGTCTTTCACTTTTTTGGTTTGGTTTATTACTAGGTGTTTTTTTAATTAATTTATTTATTTATTTTTGGCTACTGTTAATGAGATTGCTTTCTACGATCCTACTTCAATCTGGTCATTGTTCATGTACATAAATGCTATAGATTTTTATATGTTGGTTTTGTATCCTGCTACTTTACTGTATTCATTTATCACTTCCAGGAGTTTTTTTGTTTTGTTTTGTTTTCAAATTATTTTGGATTTTCTTTGTATAAAGTCATGACATCTGCAGATGGAGATAATTTCATTTATTTTCCCTGTTCGCATGATTTTTTTTTGAGAGGTTTTTCACTATAGGGCGTGTGTGCTTGCCAGACAGACAGAGAGAGACAGAGAGACAGAAAGCGAGAAATCACCCCCCAGAGGGGATGGCCACGTCACAATCCCTTCTCCTCCATTCTCCTCTCGGGATCTTGGGCACGTACGCACACGTACCCGGCATGTGTTTTAAACTACCAGGTTCGGGACATGAACCGTGGTCGACTACGTGGGAGTCCAGCGACATAGCCATTACGCTAACTGCTGGTTCCCCCTGTTTGCATGATTTTTTAAAAATTCTCTTGTCTGCTTTCATTGGCTAGGACTTCCAGCACTATATTGAATGTAAGTGGAGAAAGTGAACAGCCTTGTCTTATTCCAGTTTTTTGTATGGTATTCCATTCAGTATAATGTTAGCTGTAAGATTTTCAAATATGGTTTTTACTATGTTGAGCTATATACCTTCTATGTTGATTTTGCTGAGATTCTTTTTTTTTCTTTTTCTTTTTTTTTTTTTTTTTGGAGAGGTTTTTGCTATAGGGCACGTGCGCTCACCAGACAGACAGAGAGAGATAGAGAGACAGAAAGTAGGAAATCACCCCCCAGGGGGGATGGCCATGCCGTAATCCCTTCTCCTCCATTCTTCCTCTTGGGATCTTGGGCATGCACACACACGCGCATGGCATGAGTTTTAAGCCACCGGGTCTGGGACTCAAATTGCAGTCGACTACGTGGGAGTCCAGCGACATAGCCATTACGCTAACTGCTGGTCCCATGCTTGTCCCGGCCTGCGGGAACGTATCGGGCAGGGAACTCGAGCGAGGGGGCGGAGGTCTGGAACTGGCGCAGTGTCTCAGCACAGGAGCGAAAGAAGTATCACAGCTCACACAGTGTCACAGCTCTTGATGGTATGAAGGTTTCGCTCATTTATTGAGGGCTAGAGCACTTTCTTATATACACAAGGCAGAGGGAGGTAGGCGGGGTTTACAGCGGACCTAATTGAGGACCTGTCAGTTCTGTCTGAACCAGGAGGTCTGCATTCTTGGTGTCTGTGTCAAGGTCGCACCGGACATTTTAAGCAGTGAAGGTCATGGCAGCCATTTTGATGTGGGTGGCTCCCCACACATGCTGAGATTCTTAACCATGAAGGGATGCTGTATTTTATCACTTTATCTGCATTAATTGATATAATCATATAGTTATATCTTTCCTTCTGTTAATATTATTTATTTCATTTATGGTTTTGCCTATGTTGAACCACCCTGCATCCCTGGAATAAAACCTACCTGATCATGGTGTATAATATTTTTAATGTGTCATTGGATATGATTTGCTAGTATCTTCTTGAGAATTTTTTCATCTATATTTATCAGGGATATTGGTCTGTAGTTTTCTTTTTTTGTTAGGTTTTTGTCTGTTTGGGGGATCAGGGTGATTGAGGCTTTTGAGAATGAATTTGAGAGGGTTCTATCCTTTTGGAAATTTAGAATAGTTTGAGTACAACAGGGGTTAGCTCTTTTTTAAAAGTTTTGTAGAATTCAGAATGAAGCCATCAGGACCTGGGCTCTTCTTTGTTGGGAGGCCTGGCTGACTTTGAACTTCTGAGCTGGTGTTGAAATGAGTTAAGATTTGGGGGTTATTATAATGGTATAAAAGCATTTTGTACATTACAAGGAAGTGAGTTCTCAGATCAGTGGAATGCTATGCTTGGATGTCCTCCTAAATTCATGTTGAGGGCCAACTCCAAGTTTCAGACTACATTCATCTATAAATACCTGAAAGCTCAATGAACTGTTACTACAATGAACTGTTACTGAAGCCAAAAACAAGGATTAAGAACTTGCAACTATAAGCAACAGAAAGAAACTTTAGCTGTCTTAAACCAATTGAGAAATATATTGTATAGGAGGATTTTCTCTACCTATGGACAGTGAGAAGATGATGGTTACCAGCCCTGCATTACCTCATGGAAAAATAAGAGCTACTCTACCATTCTTAGGGAAGTCAGATACCCGAGGATAAGTCACGCGGCAGATCCCCACAACACCATTCCCGGTAATCACAAAATGGCTACTGTGCCTCATCAACTGATAATCATCTCTGCCTACCAGAACCGCTTTCCTGAAACTGTATTCCATGGAGACTCACCTACAATTGCGGAACTGCACGAGACCCACCCTTAATCCAACCCTGAATAGAATCTATGTTCCCTATTGTTAAAAACTTTATGAGCTGATAATTGAAACTCGTGGCCCCTCTCCCTTTACTTGCATGTATCACATTTTCAATAACTCTTCTGGAAGACAACTGTATATAGCAGAGATAGTGTAATGGGAGAGTTGGAAAGGGCAGAGGGTCAAACCTAGGATAAAACACATATATATATATATATACGTATACATATGTATGTAAGTAGAAATGGAATATTATTGATGATAACATGCTTGATTAAGCCACTATGCAGTTTATCCTAGATGGGAAACCACATTTAGTATGTTGTGATGATGCTCAGGGAATGAATGTTAGGTAATATATAAAAAAAAAAAAAGTTGCAGAAGAAAAAAAATGGTAAAACTGTTCATATCATTTAAAAAAAAAATGCATATTTGACTACTGCAGTGAGCTGTATGGGCCCAGCTGGGTACTACTTTATAGTATGTTCATTCTACTCACTGGGGTTTATGCCTAAAATCAGATTTGGGTTCATGTATAGGTATGTGTCAGCTGTGCTAGCTGTTGGATATATTTAGACTAATTAAGTTCATTGGCAGATCAATTGAATGGGGGGGGGAGGCATGGAGGGCAACCGTGGATGCCAGGGACAATGTGGGAGGAGGATGGGACATGGCAGAGGGTGGGGGATGGGGAATCAAGGATGGCAAAACAAAAGGCGAGGTATGCAGGACATAAGAATTGGAAAATTATTTGCTGAGAACATGTATGTTGATGTGCTTGATTGAGCCAATGCACAGTGTATTTTGGATGGAAAATTCATTTGTGTGTTGTGATGGTGTATAGTGAATTAATGTAGAAAATGAATAAATTGAAAAAAAAAGTTCAAAGTTCAGAATCTCATTGAAGTCAGATATGTTTGCATGTCAAGGTATGATTTCTTCTGAAGAAAATTCTTTTTTTAACTTTGAGACGGTGAAATCAAAACAAGTTATTTACATCCAAAATAAAAATGATGGAAAAGTGTCAGGATAGACATTCCAATTCAAAAAGGTAGAAACTAGACAAGGAGAGGTAACTGATGCCTATTAACTCCAAAATCCAAAAGAAAAACAATCTTAAGTATTATTGTTGGAGAATAATCTCCATTGACTTCATGTTTCACATCCTGAGAACACTGGTACAGTTTAGGACTACAAAGCCTTAGGCGGTCTTGCCCAAATGGCTGTCCAGGTTCAGTTTACACTTTATGTCTCTTGCACTGGACTCTTGTTGATGTACCTCTTCCATCTGGCTTTACAGGTTGATAGCTCCACAGTTCTGGAGTCTATTAATTTTATTTATTTTTCCAGCTTCATTGAGATATAATGGACAATTAGTTATTTATTTTATATGACAAATGACAATTACATATCTGATGATTTGAACTATGTGCATGTGTGTATAAGTGTGTGTGTGTGTGGACCTATCTCACATCGCATGTAAAAATCAACTGTAGTTGTTCCCTGAACTTAATAAATGAGGTAACCCTGCTCCCACAGCCCCACCAGGCACTAGGTATTTCTGTAATGAGAACGCTGTGTGATAGCTACAGCCCCTGATTTTCACTCTTCATTGCCTTAGCGGAGGCTCTCTTTAGTGGTTCTACTCCAGTCTACCAAGTCTGTGCAGATACAGCCAGGATGTTCTGGACATTTTTTTTTTTTTGAGAGTTTTTCACTATAGGGCGCGTGCGTTCGCCAGACAGACAGAGAGAGACAGAGAGACAGAAAGTGAGAAATCACCCCCCAGGGGGGATGGTCACGCCGCAATTCCTTCTCTTCCATTCTCCTCTCGGGATCTTGGGCACGCACGCACACACGCCCGGCATGAGTTCTAAGCCACTGGGTCCGGGACACGAACCGCGGTTGACTACGTGGGAATCTAGTGACATAGCCATTATGCTAATTGCTGGTTCCCATGGACATTCTTTGAAATTTAAGTGGAAGAAACCATGTCCCCACAGTTCTTAATATCTGTGAGTCCACAGAGCTAGCACCACATGGATGCTGCTCAGGCTTACATTGTTGGTATTAAAAAAAAAGTTTAAAATAATTAATTAGAAAAATGCAGAATAACATATAAGTATTCATATGGGAAGATTCTAAAAGGGAGAATGAATTAATAGGAAATGGGGCTCTGAAGCAAATTTTTCACTTGAGGACTTTGTGTTGCATGAATGCATTTGAAATTTTTTTAAATTAAAAATAATAACTCACAGGTGAATTGAGGCTATGTCAAGTTTTTTGTTGTTGTTAGCAAAACTAGTGTACTATAAACCATTCTAACAGTCAATAACACGAATGAAAAACTCTTTATACAGAGAACAGTAGTGTGGGAATTGTATCACATTGAAAGTCTAATGTCAAGACAATATATATATATGTATATACACAGACATACAACATGAGACCATAAAAAGTTTCAGGTCCACTTTTCAAAGTCAAGGTTGTCAGAGAAGGATAATAAGAACTAAACTGTGAAAATGTAGCCTTAATTCCATTCAAATGTCAATGCCCCCATTAAATGAGAGGTAACTATTATCTTTTTGACAGTTTGGCTCCTCCACTGCCTACTAACCTCGAAGAAATTTTCAGTTTTAAAGAAAATATAAAAGGAGAGGGTAGAGGAGAATAGCTGGCAAAACAACTTATACTGCAAAATTGATACTAACAAAACACCTAGGGTTAACTAAACTCTGGAACCAGACAGCCTAAGTTCAAATCCCAGTTTCTTTCTTTTTTTTACAATTTTATTTTATTCTTTTTTTATTATTTTTTACATGTTCAATTGATATACATCATTTGGCTTGCAAAGAGAATTTACCCAACATGAAATACACCTCAGATCAGTCCATTTGGGAATACTACATATGTTATCATCAACAGATAATAAACCATTACTGTGTCCCCCAAATATCTTGCCTCTCTATTCTTCCCCCTAATTTCCTTCCCTATATTCTTCCCCTCTCCCATTCTCCTTCCACACTGTCTCGTGTCCATAACTATTTTCAATGCTTTTATGTCCTCCAATCTTCAGTCTCTACCATAGAGAATGTAGAGTTGTTATATATTAAGTGGGAACATACAATATCTTTCTTTCATAGGGACTATGTCAAGCATTCTGATACAATTAAAGATAGAAAACGAAATGACAGCATCCTATTTTGCTTGTCCAGTAGAGATCACACTTACATCTGAAAACAATCTTTTATCTATGCTCATTTTGTATTCAGTTTTTATTTTATTTTATTTTATTTTGCTATTGAGATGTTTGAAGTCCTTTTTATATTTCTATTTAACCCCTTATAACATCTATATATTGTAAATATTTCCTCTTATATTCTATGTTGTTTTTTTACCTAGTTTTTTGTTTCTTTTGTTATCAAAATGCTTATTAGTTTCATGCAATCCCTCTTGTTCACTTTTGCTTTTGTACCCAGTGCTTTTGGTATCTTATCCAAGAACTTACTGCATCACAGTCAGAAAGTTGACACTCATGGCTTCTTCTAGTAGGTATAGGTTTCAGGTCTTAGATTTAAGTCTTCTATTCATTTAGATGTTTGTATGTGGTGTGAGATAAGGTTCCAAACATACACATATGTCATATCATCATGCTCTGCACTTTGAATTTGTGCAATTTCTAATTGTTAATCATATCTTAATGAAGACAGAATATATTGATATTCTTTGATCTTACCTAGGAGCCAACTGGGCTCATTTCACTTATCACCTGGTGAGGTTTATAACTTCTCCACACAAGACCCAGCTGGATTACTCATTCTTAATATCAGAACACCTTTCATAAGGATAATACCCCTTGAATTTTGCCATTCAAACTCTTTACTCTATTGGGACTTAGCCTAGCCTCAATGTACAGAGCTTCAGAGAGAGCAGGGCCCATTTTCTGAAAAATTAGAGACATTCGAACTTACTGATTGAAAGCACTGTTTCTTGTCTTTTTTTCAATATCAAAAAGTAAATTTTGAAGCAGATGGCAAACAGGAAAACATAGCATTACCGCTATCATCACCACTACCTATGTGAACCAAGTACATACAATAAACCTACAAGCTCATGCGGAGATGAAAGCTGTGAGAACAGAGGGCATCAAAGGAACCCGAGGAGAAAGGCAGCCCCCACCCTCCCCATACCTTTTCTAACTGCATCCATCGTCTTCAGCAGACCTATAAATACGGGCTGACTTCTCACTTGTCACATACTCAGGATCCTGCTCTCCCATCCTCCGGGTGACATCTAGTCATGAAGGTCCTTGTCTTACTTGCTGCCATTTTCCTGGTGGCCATCCAGGCCCATGCTGATCCCCTTCCAGCAAGAACTGAGGAGGCTCTGGACCAGGAAGAGTTTGGAGCAGAGGACCAGGATGTGCCTGTTGACTTCGCAGGAGAAGAAAGTTCTGCTCTTAGAGCTTCAGGTGAGAGTCACCAACATGGCAGAGTTACAGAGTTTAGAGAAGGACAGGAGACAGTTTCAAGTCAATAGCTGCCTATACATATAGGTTACTTTATTAAAGATCCCTGGACCTTTATTTTATCATCTATAAATTAAATGATGTGAGCCAAAATATTCTCAAAGATTCCCTTTATCCAAGACTTCTGATTCCATGATGTGTTGGTGAAGTTCACTAGATTTTAGATTAGAGACATGCCATTGCTTCTGAACATAAAATGATAAATTCAGCTATATGGAGAATATTTTACTCTATTGAAGAGCTTTTAGAATCTGGATGGGCCTAAATGTGTGTTGAGATGTATGCATGACGGGAGCAGGAGCACAAAAAATGTGAAGACAAAGGACAAAGTCTCCCTGTGTATGATCAACACATGCCATATAGCTATATATATAGATCTATATCTGTATGTTTATGTAGATATATATTCATATTAATTGGGTTTTTTTATGAAGGTGACAACTTGACAAACCCACTCAAGCCAACACAACTTCCCTAGGATTCTCTTTACCACCTAATGCTGACCCAGTACTCAATGACTGATGCTCTCCCTATGTCCTCAGGTTTAGGGAGTAGGTCGACCTGCTATTGCAGAAGTGGATGCTGTGGTTTTTCTGAACGCCTCAGTGGAAACTGCAAGATTGGTAACAGTCTGTACTACCTCTGCTGCAGCTGAACATCAAGAAGAGAGCACCATGAGTTCAAAATTTGCTTTGTGACCTAAAAGGAAACTGATCTTACTCCTGTGCCTCTGCAATTTCCTTTCTCCATCTCAAATAAATTCCTTGTAGCAAGATCTCTGTGTTTGCTCTTCTTTCATGCTTGAAAATGTCATGCATAGTTCTTTTTGGGACGCAATCACCAAAATCCTATATCCATCTCTTTAAATGAAGACTAACTTTAAATTCTAGGAATTTCATTGAATAAAACAGCCCATGCCATAATTGAAATGAAAACTCAAATGATGCTGCTCACTTCTCTATCTACTTGTCTGTCTTTTTAATGATGATTTTGTTTTGACTCAATTCATTCTGAAAGAAAATCTCCATGTTTAGCCAAGACAATAATCTTTACCTTTAACTTTCCACATTCATTATGCCATTACCTTGCAAGGAAAACCTGTTGTCTTTCCCAAAATATGGCATTTTTAGTGAACATACCCATTTCACTCACTTAACAATTTCTAAAAATCCAACCACACATGTATGATCACTGAAACTCTCTTGTGTCACTAGGAATGGACCCTGGGACAAACCATGGGAAGATAAGACTGGGGTGGAAGGCTACAAATAGACATCAATGTCAAACATTTGCACATACTTCTAGATATAACACTGCTTTACTTAAACCTCTGTGTTCTGCCAAAGTACTGTTGTAGCCCCCGAAGGAAATAAAACCAATCTGTTTTAGCATGAGTTTAGACTTTTAGAGTCTGATCAGGGACCCAAGGCAGGAACACCCTAGTGGGCCTTGGGGAAAGTCAGAGGGTCCCAGTGCATCCTCTATCCACTAGAATTCACAAAAGCATTTGGAGTCTTTGGATTGAGTCTTTAGATAAGCTGGTAGGAGTAGCCTTCAAGTCCCAGCCGGGCCCTACTCATGCTGAGGGAACTGTGTCCCCCTGAGCACAGTTGCAGCAGACACTGTAGCCTTAGTCCCAGGTGTCACACTCAGAAGAAGTGCAGCATTGGAATGCATGACGCAGACATCCTGCTTTTCCCGTTTTAGCCATAGCCCTCTGTCTCCCTGAGCTCTCTCACTGTGATCTTGGTGGCTGCAATTTAGGCACCAGTGCAGACCTCAGCTGCTCTGTGCAATCCAGGCTGTGGGGGCATAATTAGATCCTCTGAGTGGCCTTTCTTTTTACTATTTGCATGTGGTGGAGCTGAAACAGGCACCCTTGGCCAGACTACCCATGGTTGGATCCTTGATTTACTACTTCTTCCCTGCATGACCTTGGACAGCTTACTAACCATTTTACTCCCAGTCTAAGCATCTGTAAAATTAAGTGTTCATCAAAGAATTAAATTATGGGGTTGTTCTGTAGAGTGAGTTAAGATACATGAAACCCTTAGGAAAGCTGGATAACACAGAAGCAATGCTGTTGCATGAATTGGGAGGCTTTTAGCTGAAAGTGACTGCATAACAGCATACCTGACAAAGTTCACTTTGATTACAAGGTTTTAAGGAAGGTTTGGTGGTTTGTTTTTGTTTTTGTTTTTCTTTCCTAGGGCAAAGGCAAGCAGCTTCAGGTTGCTCAGTGGCTCAGTGAGAGTTATAAGGACATAGGCCCTATTCCTTTCCTGGCACTACCCCCAATGCTGACTTAGTCTTCCACCTGTCATATCATGGGCCCTGAAGGTTGCACAATCTCAAACAAGTCCTGACATACTGGAAACAGTTAGGAAGGAAAGATGACAAGGAGAACATAAGTCCCTAAGCACCAGCTCCATCAATACATCCATCAGGAGGGATCACATGGCCAGAAGCTGCAGAGCTAAGAATGGGCTCCCAGCCATATGTAGCTTTGACAGGCTCCACTATTAAAAAAGAAGGGCTAGGAGTTGTTGAACTGTCATTCAGAGCCAACCCCTGTAGCAGCTCATAGGGTGTAGCCCACAGCCTGATCTCTTGAGTCCCCTGGACTTGGGCATTTCTAGCTGGCTGGGTGTCTGGAATGGCTGGTTGTCAGCCTGAGCCATGGCCTGGCCCTGGGGTGGATGCTGTGGACTGTCAGAGGATGTCATTGGCTAACAGAAGCTCTGAGACAATAGGGAAGACAGTGTCTCCTCACAGTGGACCTCAGTCTAGAACACTTGCCCTGGCTAAATGCCATAGTCTGGACCAAAGCACTTGTGTGAGCAATGGCAGAAAAGAACAGGCTCCAGAGAAAGATCTTCATTTATGTTGTCTGGCTGTGAGCCAGGGTTTTCTGAATGCTAACAGGGACAGGCAAGTGTCAAGGCTGATGACAGACATTGGCTGGCTGGTGCACCTGCGGGAACTCAGGATTATGGCTGTGCAGGTGAGGCAGATGTCTCAGCCTCCAAGGGCGCTGCCTTATGAATCATAGAGATTACTCTGCATTCGAATTTTCTCCAAATATCTCTATACTCTATACATAAACCTGTATATCAGGTCACTCATGGCAAGCAGACACTTTAATATATACTTTTTGAAGATGTATTTAAAAATACTTATGGAGGGCATAGTGGCGCCCATCCTATGGCAAAAAATACATATGGAAATAATGAAATACTGGCAGAAATATTGCAGAACAAGTGGTATTCTATGATACAGTATATAGTGTATCAAATATACAAATTATCTACACGTATATATTATATTCATGTCTTTCTTAAGATGTATAAATAATATGTAATATAAATTTATGTATGATAATACATATAATATGCAAGAATATATAAAATATATGTTACATAACATACAAGATAAATTATTCCACCACCTAAATGACTAATAATTACATCTACATGTGTGTGTGTCTTTATTCTTTATGACACCTTTATTTAAACCATTTATGACAATATTTTACAAGATGATACATAGTCTTATAATTAAACATCAGGAGGCCTAAGAGGTTCACCGCAGGGACCAGGCACTAGGTAAGGGAATCCACAATGGACATTCAGGTCCAACCAGATGCCCAGACTCTGCAGGACCCATGCAGCTGTCCCCTCTTCTCCTCACCAAGGTTCCAGGCCCAGCTTCTGCTCCAGAGCTTAGTGTGCCATGGTTCTTCACCTCTACCTCCCAGGATATCCCACCCCTCTCTCCACGGATCTCTTTTCAGTACAAGGCCCTGGTTCTGATGTCATTGGTCAGAACAAGAAGTATATCTCAGAACAAGATAGTTTTTAAAAATCTCTGATTATTAATCTGTGAATTTAAACAAAAAACTGGCAGGACTGACTCTATTGCAGCAATTAACAGAGCCAGGTCCTGCAAAAAAAATGAAGTTTACATTCTAGTGTTGGGAGGCTAATAACCACAGAAAATGAATAAAATATACTGAATGTGAGAAGGTATTAAATTTGATAGAGAAAACTTAAAAGAGAAGAGGGATTGCAAGTGGAATGGGAACATGTAGCAATTTTAAATTTGGAAATCAGGAGAGACCTCAATGACAAGGCAAAATACTAACTGAGGCTCTGGAACTGGAGTGTGAGCCAGGTAAACTTCTGTAGTGCAGAGGCTCTGAGACGGAAGTTGACTTAGTTCAGTGAACAATTTAGGAACAACATAGAGAGTTAGTTCACAGGCAATGCAACCTCAAGCCAGGAATTACGGGAACCCAAAGAAGGCCGTTAGCCCTCACACCCCAATTACTATATTTGACATTACCATTTGCACAAAGAAGAAGCAAAGGGAGGCACTGGGCCTGGACATTTCTGTGTCAGGTCTACAGACTTACTCTGTTGTCACTGCTGTGGTTTCTGGGCTGTGGAGTGTCTCAATGGGAAGCCTCAACCCCTGGACTGGCCTCCACAGACAGACAGACCCTCAGTCTGGGGCTGTGACCCACCTCAGAATCAGCATGAAGTGGATATGGAGAATACCTGTTCCCTTCTCTAATTTGTTGGTGATGTTGGTGATCACACCAATATCTGTATTATGATATTGTTTTTGTCAAGAATGGTGAATAATCCTACTTGAAATACTGCTCAGTTTTTGTAAACTGTAGTCTCTCTGTCACTGTTTTACTTCTTGGGCATTCTACCCGTGATCTTCCCAATAGAACAGCCATGGACTGAACTGACATAATTTTTTTTTGAAACATGCTTTTTATACTCACAAATGGGAAATACCAGATCCAGAGTAAATATCAGAAGTCTGGGTGGTCTCACAGTGGACTCCTCACAGGGCTTTTAATTATGTTTTGTGAGGCTGTTTCAAGGACAGAGTAGAGAGGTCAGTGCAAATTTAAGCAATGGAAAGAGAGATGAAAAAGGAGGAAGAGTCAACTTATATCTCAGTACGATGTCAAACTAGCTCTCTAGAGACACCGGTATTAGGCAGTGAGTATGACCTCTTGGAAGAGAAGATAAGCTCAGGAAGAACACAGTCCCCAAATGTGGAGTGTATGTTGGGGTGAGCAGCAGAAGACATGAAGCAGCCGGGGGCAGCTATGGCCATCCCAGCACACACTGTGCATCTAAGAGGACTCGACTGTTACTGTGGTTTCCCCACATACCACTTTCCTGCCTCCACTCACTGATCTGCTTGACATTTTATGCCTCAGACCCTCTGTACCCTATAGCACCAATATGGCTTCCAGATTGCCTAGAGAACTTTGTTGTGCTCTCCACTTCTCTTGCTTCTCTTGCGTGACTATTAGAAGCTGTATTTTATAGGTAATA
>AAPY01478074.1:0-16562 GCA_000181375.1 Tupaia belangeri
GTAAAGTGGAAGAGACAACGTTTTAGTTGATTACTTCTTACTTTTTGGTTGGAAGAAGCCTGTCTTTTACTCAGGTTGCATGGAACGCGTAGTGTATTCTTAGGCCCCAAACCGACTTGCGGCTACCACAAGGGTCTTTACGTATGAAAAGCAGCCCCACAACTGGAGTCCTTTTGCCAAAGATATTTCCGATATTCCAACGAAATGTGCAGTTTATGGCTTAAGCACTATATACTTCTCTCCTGAAAGTAAGCCTCACTTGAAAACACCTGTAGGAAAACTCGCTGAAACAGCTTCCCAAACAAACCTTGATGTAGAGCAATACTGAACATCACAAATTGTTCAACATCCTATGTCAAGTGAGTGGAACAAAGAAGTTTCTGTCAGTCCTTCCTTAACATTTCGTGGAAAGAGTGTTTCTTTAGTCTTAGTTTGCTTTCAAAGTATTAGGCCTTCTTAGGTCCCAAACTCAAGTTGAAGCTAAAACAAAGATCTTTAGGTATGAAACTCACATCCATGAGTGGAGACATTCTGCCAAAGATCTTTCAGATATTCCAAGGAAAATGACAGATTGGACATGAAAATCTATCTGCTTATCTCACAAAAGAAACATTCATTTCTAAACGTCCACTGAATAAGGGTTTACGACTGTTTCCAACATTGAAAGTTGAAGTAGAGCAACACTGAAGATCACAAGTTTCTCAACTTCTAATGTTAAGTAAGTGGAACCAACAACTTTGTGTAAGTTCTTTCTTAACATTACGTTGGAAGAAGTTCTCTTTCTTGTTAGTATGCTTTGGAAATTTAGTGCATTCTTATGCCAAATCTCAACTGGTTTCAGCATAAAAAATCTTTAGGTATAAAATCATCTCCCTGAGTTCAGTCCTCATGCCAAATAATTTTCTGATACTCCAAGGAAAAGTACAGATTGTGGCTGGAAAATTACTCGCTAATCTCAAGAAAGTAAGCTTCACTATAAATAGTCCATTGAAATCTATTGTCAAACTGCTTCCAAAAGAAACCTTAAGTTAGAGCAATAATGAACATCACAAGTTGTTCCACCTCTAAAGTAAAGTGGAAGAGACAACGTTTTAGTTGATTACTTCTTACCTTCGGGTTGGAAGAAGCCTGTCTTTCACTCAGTTTGCACGGAATGCGTAGTGTATTCTTTGTTCCCAACTCGACTTGCGGCTACCACAAGGGTCTATAGGTATGAAAGGCAGCCCCACAACTGGAGTCCTTTTGCCAAAGATATTTCCGATATTCCAACGAAATGTGCAGTTTATGGCTTAAGCACTATATACTTCTATCCTGAAAGAAAGCTCCATTTCAAAACACCTGTTGGAAATCTCGTTGAAAATGCTTCAAAAACAAACCTTGATGTGGAGCAATAGTGACCATCAGAAATTGTTCAAGTTACTATGTCAAGTGAGTGGAACAAAGAAGTTTCTGTCAGTCCTTCCTTAACATTTCGTTGAAAGAGTGTTTCTTTAGTCTTAGTTTGCTTTCAAAGTATTAGGCCTTCTTAGGTCCCAAACTCAACTTGCAGCTACAACAAAGATCTTTAGGTATGAAACTCACATCCATGAGTGGAGTCATTCTGCCAAAGATCTTTCAGATATTCCAAGGAAAAGGAAAGATTTGGGATGAAAATCTATCTGCTTTTCTCACAAAAGAAACCTTCATTTCTAAACGTCCACTGAATAAGGGTTTACAACTATTTCCAACATTGAAAGTTGAAGTAGAGCAACACTGAAGATCACAAGTTTCTCAACTTCTAATGTTAAGTAAGTGGAACCAACAGCTTTGTGTTAGTTGTTTCTTAACATTACGTTGGAAGAAGTTCTCTTTCTTGTTAGTATGCTTTGGAAATTTAGTGCATTCTTATGCGAAACGTCAACTGGCATCAGCAACAAACCTCTTAAGGTATGAAAATCAGCTCCATGAGTTTCGTCATTCTGCCAAATAACTTTCTGATACTCCAAGGAAAAGTACACATTTTACCTGAAAAATTACACGGTAATCTAAAGAAAGTAAGCTACACTTGAAATCGTCCATTGAAATACATTGTCAAACTGCTTCCAAAACAAACCTTATGTTAGAGCAATAATGAACATCACAAGTTGTTCCACTTCTAAAGTAAAGTGGAAGAGACAACATTTTAGTTGATTACTTCTTACCTTTGCGTTGGAAGAAGCCTGTGTTTCACTCAGGTTGCATGGAACGCGTAGTGTATTCTTAGGCCCCAAATCGACTTGCGGCTACCACAAGGGTCTTAAGGTATGAAAAGCAGCCCCACAACTGGAGTCTTTTTGCCAAAGATATTTCCGATATTCCAACAAAATATGCAGTTTATATCTTAAGCACTATATGCTTCTCTCCTGAAAGAAATCTCCATTTCAAAACACCTGTTGGAAATCTCCTTGAAACTGCTTCAAAAACAAACCTTGATGTGGAGCAATACTGAACATCAGAAATTGTTCAACTTCCTATGTCAAGTGAGTGGAACAAAGAAGTTTGTGTCAGTACTTTGTTAACATTTCCTTGAAAGAGTGTTTCTTTAGTCTTAGTTTGCTTTCAAAGTATTAGGCCTTCTTAGGTCCCAAACTCAACTTGCAGCTACAACAAAGATCTTTAGGTATGAAACTCACATCCATGAGTGGAGTCATTCTGCCAAAGATCTTTCAGATATTCCAAAGAAAAGGACAGATTTGCTATGAAAATCTATCTGGTTTTCTCAAAAAAGAAACCTTCATTTCTAAACGTCCACTGAATAAGGGTTTACAACTGTTTCCAACATTGAAAGTTGAAGTAGAGCAACACTGAAGATCACAAGTTTCTCAACTTCTAATGTTAAGTAAGTGGAACCAACAAATTTCTGTCAGTTCGTTCTTAACTTTACGTTGGAAGAAGTTATCTTTCTTGTTAGTATGCTTTGGAAATTTAGTGCATTCTTATGCGAAACCTCAACTGGCATCAGCAACAAACCTCTTAAGGTATGAAAATCAGCTCCATGAGTTTAGTCATTCTTCCAAATAACTTTCTGATACTCCGAGGAAAAGTACACATTTTAGCTGAAAAATTACACGCTAATCTAAAGAAAGTAAGCTTCACTTGAAATCGTCCATTGAAATACATTGTCAAACTGCTTCCAAAACAAACTTTATGTTAGAGCAATAATGAACATCACAATTTGTTCCACTTCTAAAGTAAAGTGGAAGAGACAACGTTTTAGTTGATTACTTCTTACTTTTTGGTTGGAAGAAGCCTGTCTTTCACTCAGGTTGCATGGAACGCGTGGTGTATTCTTAGGCCCCAAATCGACTTGCGGCTACCACAAGGGTCTTTCGGTATGAAAGACAACCCCACAACTGGAGTCCTTTTGCCAAAGTTATTTCCGATATTCCAACGAAATGTGCATTTTATGGCTTAAGCACTATATACTTCTATCCTGAAAGAAAGCTCCATTTCAAAACACCTGTTGGAAATCTCGTTGAAAATGCTTCAAAAACAAACCTTGATGTGGAGCAATAGTGACCATCAGAAATTGTTCAACCTCCTATGTCAAGTGAGTGGAACAAAGAAGTTTCTGTCAGTCCTTCCTTAACATTTCGTTGAAAGAGTGTTTCTTTAGTCTTAGTTTGCTTTCAAAGTATTAGGCCTTCTTAGGTCCCAAACTCAACTTGCAGCTACAACAAAGATCTTTAGGTATGAAACTCACATCCATGAGTGGAGTCATTCTGCCAAAGATCTTTCAGATATTCCAAGGAAAAGGAAAGATTTGGGATGAAAATCTATCTGCTTTTCTCACAAAAGAAACCTTCATTTCTAAACGTCCACTGAATAAGGGTTTACAACTGTTTCCAACATTGAAAGTTGAAGTAGAGCAGCACTGAAGATCACAAGTTTCTCAACTTCTAATGTTAAGTAAGTGGAACCAACAGCTTTGTGTTAGTTCTTTCTTAACATTACGTTGGAAGAAGTTCTCTTTCTTGTTAGTATGCTTTGGAAATTTAGTGCATTCTTATGCGAAACCTCAACTGGCATCAGCAACAAACCTCTTAAGGTATGAAAATCAGCTCCATGAGTTTAGTCATTCTGCCAAATAACTTTCTGATACTCCAAGGAAAAGTACACATTTTACCTGAAAAATTACACGCTAATCTAAAGAAAGTAAGCTACACTTGAAATCGTCCATTGAAATACATTGTCAAACTGCTTCCAAAACAAACCTTATGTTAGAGCAATAATGAACATCACAAGTTGTTCCACTTCTAAAGTAAAGTGGAAGAGACAACATTTTAGTTGATTACTTCTTACCTTTGCGTTGGAAGAAGCCTGTGTTTCACTCAGGTTGCATGGAACGCGTAGTGTATTCTTAGGCCCCAAATCGACTTGCGGCTACCACAAGGGTCTTAAGGTATGAAAAGCAGCCCCACAACTGGAGTCTTTTTGCCAAAGATATTTCCGATATTCCAACAAAATATGCAGTTTATATCTTAAGAACTATATGCTTCTCTCCTGAAAGAAATCTCCATTTCAAAACACCTGTTGGAAATCTCCTTGAAAGTGCTTCAAAAACAAACCTTGATGTGGAGCAATACTGAACATCAGAAATTGTTCAACTTCCTATGTCAAGTGAGTGGAACAAAGAAATTTGTGTCAGTCCTTCCTTAACATTTCGTTGAAAGAGTGTTTCTTTAGTCTTAGGTTGCTTTCAAAGTATTAGGCCTTCTTAGGTCCCAAACTCAACTTGCAGCTACAACAAAGATCTTTAGGTATGAAACTCACATCCATGAGTGGAGTCATTCTGCCAAAGATCTTTCAGATATTCCAAAGAAAAGGACAGATTTGGAATGAAAATCTATCTGCTTTTCTCAAAAAAGAAACCTTCATTTCTAAACGTCCACTGAATAAGGGTTTACAACTGTTTCCAACATTGAAAGTTGAAGTAGAGCAACACTGAAGATCACAAGTTTCTCAACTTCTAATGTTAAGTAAGTGGAACCAACAACTTTCTGTCACTTCGTTCTTAACATTACGTTGGAAGAAGTTCTCTTTCTTGTTAGTATGCTTTGGAAATTTAGTGCATTCTTATGCGAAACCTCAACTGGCATCAGCAACAAACCTCTTAAGCTATGAAAATCAGCTCCATGAGTTTAGTCATTCTTCCAAATAACTTTCTGATACTCCGAGGAAAAGTACACATTTTAGCTGAAAAATTACACGCTAATCTAAAGAAAGTAAGCTTCACTTGAAATCGTCCATTGAAATACATTGTCAAACTGCTTCCAAAACAAACCTTATGTTAGAGCAATAATGAACATCACAAGTTGTTCCACTTCTAAAGTAAAGTGGAAGAGACAACGTTTTAGTTGATTACTTCTTACTTTTTGGTTGGAAGAAGTCTGTCTTTCACTCAGGTTGCATGGAACGCGTAGTGTATTCTTAGGCCCCAAACCGACTTGCGGCTACCACAAGGGTCTTTAGGTAAGAAAAGCAGCCCAACAACTGGAGTCCTTTTTGCCAAAGATATTTTCCGATATTCCGACAAAATATGCAGTTTATGGCTTAAGCACTATATACTTCTCTCCTGAAAGAAAGCTCCATTTCAAAACACCTGTTGGACATCTCATTGAAACTGCTTCGAAAACAAACCTTGATGTGGAGCAATACTGAACATCACAAATTGTTCAACCTCCTATGTCAAGTGAGTGGAACAAAGAAGTTTCTGTCAGTCCTTCCTTAACATTTCGTTGAAAGAGTTTTTCTTTAGTCTTAGGTTGCTTTCAAAGTATTAGGCCTTCTTAGGTCCCAAACTCAACTTGCAGCTACAACAAAGATCTTTAGGTATGAAACTCACATCCATGAGTGGAGTCATTCTGCCAAAAATCTTTCAGATATTCCAAGGAAAAGGAAAGATTTGGGATGAAAATCTATCTGCTTTTCTCACAAAAGAAACCTTCATTTCTAAACGTCCTCTGAATAAGGGTTTACAACTGCTTCCAACTTGCAAAGTTGAAGTAGAGCAACACTGAAGATCACAAGTTTCTCAACTTCTAATGTTAAGTAAGTGGAACCAACAACGTTGTGTTAGTTCGTTCTTAACATTACGTTGGAAGAACTTCTTTTTCTTTTTAGTATGCTTTGGAAATTTAGTGCATTCTTATGCCAAATCTCAACTGGTTTCAGCAATGAGAATCTTTAGGTATAAAATCAGCTCCATGAGTTCAGTCCTCATGCCAAATAATTTTCTGATACTCCAAGGAAATGTACAGATTGTGGCTGGAAAATTACTCGCTAATCTCAAGAAAGTAAGCTTCACTTGAAATAGTCCATTGAAATACATTGTCAAACTGCTTCCAAAACAAACCTTAAGTTAGAGCAATAATGAACATCACAAGTTGTTCCACTTCTAAAGTAAAGTTGAAGAGACAACGTTTTAGTTGATTACTTCTTACCTTTGGGTTGGAAGAAGCATGCCTTTCACTCAGTTTGCACGGAATGCATAGTGTATTCTTTGTTCTCAACTCGACTCGCGGCTACCACAAGTGTCTATAGGTATGAAAGGCAGCCCCACAACTGGAGTCCTTTTGCCAAGGATATTTCCGATATTCCAACGAAATGTGCAGTTTATGGTTTAAGCACTATATAGTTCTGTCCTGAAAGAAAGCTCCATTTCAAAACACCTGTTGGAAATCTCGTTGAAAGTGCTTCAAAAACAAACCTTGATGTGGAGCAATAATGAACATCAGAAATTGTTCAACTTCCTATGTCAAGTGAGTGGAACAAAGAAGTTTGTGTCAGTCCTTCCTTAACATTTCATTGAAAGAGTGTTTCTTTAGTCTTAGTTTGCTTTCAAAGTATTAGGCCTTCTTAGGTCCCAAACTCAACTTGCAGCTACAACAAAGATCTTTAGGTATGAAACTCACATCCATGAGTGGAGTCATTCTGCCAAAGATCTTTCAGATATTCCAAGGAAAAGGACAGATTTGGGATGAAAATCTATCTGCTTTTCTCACAAAAGAAACCTTCATTTCTAAACGTCCACTGAATAAGGGTTTACGACTGTTTCCAACGTGCAAAGTTGAAGTAGAGCAACACTGAAGATCACAAGTTTCTCAACTTCTAATGTTAAGTAAGTGGAACCAACAGCTTTGTGTTAGTTCTTTCTTAACATTACGTTGGAAGAAGTTCTCTTTCTTGTTAGTATGCTTTGGAAATTTAGTGCATTCTTATGCGAAACGTCAACTGGCATCAGCAACAAACCTCTTAAGGTATGAAAATCAGCTCCATGAGTTTAGTCATTCTGCCAAATAACTTTCTGATACTCCAAGGAAAAGTACACATTTTAGCTGAAAAATTACACGCTAATCTAAAGAAAGTAAGCTTCACTTGAAATCGTCCATTGAAATATATTGTCAAACTGCTTCCAAAACAAACCTTATGTTAGAGCAATAATGAACATCACAAGTTGTTCCACCTCTAAAGTAAAGTGGAAGAGACAACGTTTTAGTTGATTACTTCTTACCTTCGGGTTGGAAGAATCCTGTCTTTCACTCAGGTTGCATGGAACGTGTAGTGTATTCTTAGGCGCCAAACCGACTTGCGGCTAGCACAAGGGTCTTAAGGTATGAAAAGCAGCCCCACAACTGGAGTCTTTTTGCCAAAGATATTTCCGATATTCCAACAAAATATGCAGTTTATATCTTAAGCACTATATGCTTCTCTCCTGAAAGAAAGATTCATATCAAAACACCTGTTGGAAATATCCTTGAAAGTGCTTCAAAAACAAACCTTGATGTGGAGTAATACTGAACATCACAAATTGTTCAACTTCCTATGTCAAGTGAGTGGAACAAAGAAGTTTGTGTCAGTCCTTCCTTAACATTTCGTTGAAAGAGTGTTTCTTAAGTCTTAGTTTGCTTTCAAAGTATTAGGCCTTCTTAGGTCCCAAACTCAACTTGCAGCTACAACAAAGATCTTTAGGTATGAAACTCACATCCATGAGTGGAGTCATTCTGCCAAAGATCTTTCCAATATTCCATGGAAAAGGACAGATTTGCTATGAAAATCTATCTGGTTTTCTCAAAAAAGAAACCTTCATTTCTAAACGTCCACTGAATAAGGGTTTACAACTGTTTCCAACATTGAAAGTTGAAGTAGAGCAACACTGAAGATCACAAGTTTCTCAACTTCTAATGTTAAGTAAGTGGAACCAACAAATTTCTGTCAGTTCGTTCTTAACTTTACGTTGGAAGAAGTTATCTTTCTTGTTAGTATGCTTTGGAAATTTAGTGCATTCTTATGCGAAACCTCAACTGGCATCAGCAACAAACCTCTTAAGGTATGAAAATCAGCTCCATGAGTTTAGTCATTCTTCCAAATAACTTTCTGATACTCCGAGGAAAAGTACACATTTTAGCTGAAAAATTACACGCTAATCTAAAGAAAGTAAGCTTCACTTGAAATAGTCCATTGAAATACATTGTCAAACTGCTTCCAAAACAAACCTTATGTTAGAGCAATAATGAACATCACAAGTTGTTCCACTTCTAAAGTAAAGTGGAAGAGACAACGTTTTAGTGGATTACTTCTTACTTTTTGGTTGGAAGAAGCCTGTCTTTCACTCAGGTTGCATGGAACGCGTAGTGTATTCTTAGGCCCCAAACCGACTTGCGGCTACCACAAGGGTCTTTAGGTAAGAAAAGCAGCCCCACAACTGGAGTCCTTTTGCCAAAGATATTTCCGATATTCCGACAAAATATGCAGTTTATGGCTTAAGCACTATATGCTTCTCTCCTGAAAGAAAGCTCCATTTCAAAACATCTCATTGAAACTGCTTCGAAAACAAACCTTGATGTGGAGCAATACTGAACATCACAAATTATTCAACCTCCTATGTCAAGTGAGTGGAACAAAGAAGTTTCTGTCAGTCCTTCCTTAACATTTCGTTGAAAGAGTGTTTCTTTAGTCTTAGGTTGCTTTCAAAGTATTAGGCCTTCTTAGGTCCCAAACTCAACTTGCAGCTACAACAAAGATCTTTAGGTATGAAACTCACATCCATGAGTGGAGTCATTCTGCCAAAAATCTTTCAGATATTCCATGGAAAAGGAAAGATTTGGGATGAAAATCTATCTGCTTTTCTCACAAAAGAAACCTTCATTTCTAAACGTCCTCTGAATAAGGGTTTACAACTGCCTCCAACTTGCAAAGTTGAAGTAGAGCAACACTGAAGATCACAAGTTTCTCAACTTCTAATGTTAAGTAAGTGGAACCAACAACGTTGTGTTAGTTCGTTCGTAACATTACGTTGGAAGAACTTCTCTTTCTTGTTAGTATGCTTTGGAAATTTAGTGCATTCTTATGCCAAATCTCAACGGGTTTCAGCAATGAAAATCTTTAGGTATAAAATCAGCTCCCTGAGTTCAGTCCTCATGCCAAATAATTTTCTGATACTCCAAGGAAAGTACAGATTGTGGCTGGAAAATTAGTCGCTAATCTCAAGAAAGTAAGATTCACTTGAAATAGTCCTTTGAAATACATTGTCAAACTGCTTCCAAAACAAACCTTAAGTTAGAGCAATAATGAACATCACAAGTTGTTCCACTTCTAAAGTAAAGTTGAAGAGACAACGTTTTAGTTGATTACTTCTTACCTTTGGGTTGGAAGAAGCATGTCTTTCACTCAGTTTGCACGGAATGCGTAGTGTATTCTTTGTTCCCAACTCGACTTGCGGCTACCACAAGGGTCTATAGGTATGAAAGGCAGCCCCACAACTGGAGTCCTTTTGCCAAGGATATTTCCGATATTCCAATGAAATGTGCAGTTTATGGCTTAAGCACTATATACTTCTCTCCTGAAAGTAAGCTTCATTTCAAAACACCTGTTGGAAATCTCGCTGTAACTGCTTCCAAAACAAACCTTGATGTGGAGCAATAGTGAACATAAGAAATTGTTCAACTTCCTATGTCAAGTGAGTGGAACAAAGAAGTTTGTGTCAATCCTTCCTTAACATTTCGTTGAAAGAGTGTTTCTTTAGTCTTAGTTTGCTTTCAAAGTATTAGGCCTTCATAGGTCCCAAACTCAAGTTGAAGCTACAACAAAGATCTTTAGGTATGAAACTCACATCCATGAGTGGAGTCATTCTGCCAAAGATCTTTCAGATATTCCAAAGAAAAGGACAGATTTGGGATGAAAATCTATCTGCTTTTCTCATAAAAGAAACCTTCATTTCTAAACGTCCTCTGAATAAGGGTTTACAACTGCTTCCAACATTGAAAGTTGAAGTAGAGCAACACTGAAGATCACAAGTTTCTCAACTTCTAATGTTAAGTAAGTGGAACCAACAGCTTTGTGTTAGTTCTTTCTTAACATTACGTTGGAAGAAGTTCTCTTTCTTGTTAGTATGCTTTGGAAATTTAGTGCATTCTTATGCGAAACCTCAACTGGCATCAGCAACAAACCTCTTAAGGTATGAAAATCAGCTCCATGAGTTTAGTCATTCTGCCAAATAACTTTCTGATACTCCAAGGAAAAGTACACATATTAGCTGAAAAATTACACGCTAATCTAAAGATAGTAAGCTTCACTTGAAATCGTCCATTGAAATATATTGTCAAACTGCTTCCAAAACAAACCTTATGTTAGAGCAATAATGAACATCACAAGTTGTTCCACTTCTAAAGTAAAGTGGAAGAGACAACGTTTTAGTTGATTACTTCTTACCTTCAGGTTGGAAGAAGCCTGTCTTTCACTCAGGTTGCATGGAACACGTAGTGTATTCTTAGGCCCCAAACCGACTTGCGGCTAGCACAAGGGTCTTAAGGTATGAAAAGCAGCCCCACAACTGGAGTCTTTTTGCCAAAGATATTTCCGATATTCCAACAAAATATGCAGTTTATATCTTAAGCACTATATGCTTCTCTCCTGAAAGAAATCTCCATTTCAAAACACCTGTTGGAAATCTCCTTGAAACTGCTTCAAAAACAAACCTTGATGTGGAGCAATACTGAACATCAGAAATTGTTCAACTTCCTATGTCAAGTGAGTGGAACAAAGAAGTTTGTGTCAGTCCTTCCTTAACATTTCGTTGAAAGAGTGTTTCTTTAGTCTTACTTTGCTTTCAAAGTATTAGGCCTTCTTAGGTCCCAAACTTAACTTGCAGCTACAACAAAGATCTTTAGGTATGAAACTCACATCCATGAGTGGAGTCATTCTGCCAAAGATCTTTCAGATATTCCAAGGAAAAGGAAAGATTTGGCATGAAAATCTATCTGCTTTTCTCACAAAAGAAACCTTCATTTCTAAACGTCCATTGAATAAGGGTTTACAACTGTTTCCAACATTGAAAGTTGAAGTAGAGCAACACTGAAGATCACAAGTTTCTCAACTTCTAATGTTAAGTAAGTGGAACCAACAGCTTTGTGTTAGTTCTTTCTTAACATTACGTTGGAAGAAGTTCTCTTTCTTGTTAGTATGCTTTGGAAATTTAGTGCATTCTTATGCCAAATCTCAACTGCTTTCAGCAAAGACAATCTTTAGGTATAAAATCAGCTCCCTGAGTTCAGTCCTCATGCCAAATAATTTTCTGATACTCCAAGGAAAAGTACAGATAGTAGCTGGAAAATTACTTGCTAATCTCAAGAAAGTAAGCTTCACTTGAAATAGTCCATTGAAATACATTGTCAAACTGCTTCCAAAACAAACCTTAAGTTAGAGCAATAATGAACATCACAAGTTGTTCCACTTCTAAATTTAAGTGGAAGAAACAACATTTTAGTTGATCACTTCTTATCTTTGGGTTGGAAGAAGCCGGTCTTTCACTCAGTTTGCACGGAATGCGTAGTGTATTCTTTGTTCCCAACTCGACTTGCGGCTACCACAAGGGTCTATAGGTATGAAAGGCAGCCCCACAACTGGAGTGCTTTTACCAAGGATATTTCCGATATTCCAACGAAATGTGCAGTTTATGGCTTAAGCACTATGTACTTCTCTCCTGAAAGAAAGCTCCATTTCAAAACACCTGTTGGAAAACTCGCTGAAACAGCTTCGCAAACAAACCTTGATGTAGAGCAATACTGAACATCACAAATTGTTCAACTTCCTATGTCAAGTGAGTGGAACAAAGAAGTTTGTGTCAGTCCTTCCTTAACATTTCGTTGAAAGAGTGTTTCTTTAGTCTTAGTTTGCTTTCAAAGTATTAGGCCTTCTTAGGTCCCAAACTCAACTTGCAGCTACAACAAAGATCTTTAGGTATGAAAATCACATCCATGAGTGGAGTCATTCTCCCAAAGATCTTTCAGATATTCCAAGGAAAAGGACAGATTTGGATGAAAATCTATCTGCTTTTCTCACAAAAGAAACCTTCATTTCTAAACGTCCACTGAATAAGGGTTTACAACTATTTCCAACATTGAAAGTTGAAGTAGAGCAACACTGAAGATCACAAGTTTCTCAACTTCTAATGTTAAGTAAGTGGAACCAACAAATTTCTGTCAGTTCGTTCTTAACTTTACGTTGGAAGAAGTTCTCTTTCTTGTTAGTATGCTTTGGAAATTTAGTGCATTCTTATGCGAAACCTCAACTGGCATCAGCAACAAACCTCTTAAGGTATGAAAATCAGCTCCATGAGTTTAGTCATTCTGCCAAATAACTTTCTGATACTCCAAGGAAAAGTACACAGTTTAGCTGAAAAATTACACGCTAATCTAAAGAAAGTAAGCTTCACTTGAAATCGTCCGTTGAAATACATTGTCAAACTGCTTCCAAAACAAACCTTATGTTAGAGCAATAATGAACATCACAAGTTGTTCCACTTCTAAAGTAAAGTGGAAGAGACAACGTTTTAGTTGATTACTTCTTACATTTGGGTTGGAAGAAGCCTGTCTTTCACTCAGGTTGCATGGAACGCGTAGTGTATCCTGAGTCCCCAAATCGAGTTGCGCTACAACAAGGGTTTTTAGGTATGAAAAGCAGCCCCACAACAGGAGTCTTTTTGCCAAAGATATTTCCGATATTCCAACAAAATATGCAGTTTATGGCTTAAGCACTATATGCTTCTCTCCTGAAAGAAAGCTCCATTTCAAAACACCTGTTGGAAATCTTTTTGAAACTGCTTCAAAAACAAACCTTGATGTAGAGCAATATTGAACATCACAAATTGTTCAACTTCCTATGTCAAGTGAGTGGAACAAAGAAGTTTGTGTCAGTCCTTCCTTAACATTTCGTTGAAAGAGTGTTTCTTTAGTCTTAGTTTGCTTTCAAAGTATTAGGCCTTCTTAGGTCCCAAACTCAACTTGCAGCTACAACAAAGATCTTTAGGTATGAAACTCACATCCATGAGTGGAGTCATTCTGCCAAAGATCTTTCAGATATTCCAAGGAAATGGACAGATTTGGCATGAAAATCTATCTGCTTTTCTCACAAAAGAAACCTTCATTTCTAAACGTCCACTGAATAAGGGTTTACAACTGTTTCCAACATTGAAAGTTGAAGTAGAGCAACACTGAAGATCACAAGTTTCTCAACTTCTAATGTTAAGTAAGTGGAACCAACAGCTTTGTGTTAGTTCTTTCTTAACATTACGTTGGAAGAAGTTCTCTTTCTTGTTAGTATGCTTTGGAAATTTAGTGCATTCTTATGCGAAACCTCAACTGGCATCAGCAACAAACCTCTTAAGGTATGAAAATCAGCTCCATGAGTTTAGTCATTCTGCCAAATAACTTTCTGATACTCCAAGGAAAAGTACACATATTAGCTGAAAAATTACACGCTAATCTAAAGATAGTAAGCTTCACTTGAAATCGTCCTTTAAAATATATTGTCAAACTGCTTCCAAAACAAACCTTATGTTAGAGCAATAATGAACATCACAAGTTGTTCCACCTCTAAAGTAAAGTGGAAGAGACAACGTTTTAGTTGATTACTTCTTACCTTCGGGTTGGAAGAAGCCTGTCTTTCACTCATTTTGCACGGAATGCGTAGTGTATTCTTAGGCCCCAAACCGACTTGCGGCTAGCACAAGGGTCTTTAGGTATGAAAAGCAGCCCCACAACTGGAGTCCTTTTGCCAAAGTTATTTCCGATATTCCAACATAATATGCAGTTTATGGCTTAAGCACTATATGCTTCTCTCCTGAAAGAAAGCTCCATTTCAAAACACCTGTTGGAAATCTCCTTGAAACTGCTTCAAAAACAAACCTTGAAGAGGAGCAATACTGAACATCAGAAATTGTTCAACTTCCTATGTCAAGTGAGTGGAACAAAGAAGTTTGTGTCAGTCCTTCCTTAACATTTCGTTGAAAGAGTGTTTCTTTAGTCTTAGTTTGCTTTCAAAGTATTAGGCCTTCTTAGGTCCCAAACTCAACTTGCAGCTACAACAAAGATCTTTAGGTATGAAACTCACATCCATGAGTGGAGTCATTCTGCCAAAGATCTTTCAGATATTCCAAAGAAAAGGACAGATTTGGCATGAAAATCTATCTGCTTTTCTCACAAAAGAAACCTTCATTTCTAAACGTCCACTGAATTAGGGTTTACAACTGTTTCCAACATTGAAAGTTGAAGTAGAGCAACACTGAAGATCACAAGTTTCTCAACTTCTAATGTTAAGTAAGTGGAACCAACAAATTTCTGTCAGTTCGTTCTTAACTTTACGTTGGAAGAAGTTCTCTTTCTTGTTAGTATGCTTTGGAAATTTAGTGCATTCTTATGCGAAACCTCAACTGGCATCAGCAACAAACCTCTTAAGGTATGAAAATCAGCTCCATGAGTTTAGTCATTCTTCCAAATAACTTTCTGATACTCCGAGGAAAAGTACACATTTTACCTGAAAAATTACACGCTAATCTAAAGAAAGTAAGCTTCACTTGAAATCGTCCATTGAAATACATTGTCAAACTGCTTCCAAAACAAACTTTATGTTAGAGCAATAATGAACATCACAAGTTGTTCCACTTCTAAAGTAAAGTGGAAGAGACAACGTTTTAGTTGATTACTTCTTACCTTTGGGTTGGAAGAAGCCTGTCTTTCACTCAGGTTGCATGGAACGCGTGGTGTATTCTTAGGCTCCAAATCGACTTGCGGCTACCACAAGGGTCTTTAGGTATGAAAGGCAACCCCACAACTGGAGTCCTTTTGCCAAAGTTATTTCCGATATTCCAACAAAATATGCAGTTTATGGCTTAAGCACTATATACTTCTCTCCTGAAAGAAAGCTCCATTTCAAAACACCTGTTGGAAATCTCGTTGAAAATGCTTCAAAAACAAACCTTGATATGGAGCAATAGTGACCATCAGAAATTGTTCAACCTCCTATGTCAAGTGAGTGGAACAAAGAAGTTTGTGTCAGTCCTTCCTTAACATTTCGTTGAAAGAGTGTTTCTTTAGTCTTAGTTTGCTTTCAAAGTATTAGGCCTTCTTAGGTCCCAAACTCAACTTGCAGCTACAACAAAGATCTTTAGGTATGAAACTCACATCCATGAGTGGAGTCATTCTGCCAAAGATCTTTCAGATATTCCAAGGAAAAGAAAAGATTTGGGATGAAAATCTATCTGCTTTTCTCACAAAAGAAACCTTCATTTCTAAACGTCCACTGAATAAGGGTTTACAACTGTTTCCAACATTGAAAGTTGAAGTAGAGCAACACTGAAGATCACAAGTTTCTCAACTTCTAATGTTAAGTAAGTGGAACGAAGAACTTTGTGTTAGTTCTTTCTTAACATTACGTTGGAAGAAGTTCTCTTTCTTGTTAGTATGCTTTGGAAATTTAGTGCATTCTTATGCCAAATCTCAACTGCTTTCAGCAAACAAAATCTTTAGGTATAAAATCAGCTCCCTGAGTTCAGTCCTCATGCCAAATAATTTTCTCATACTCCAAGGAAAAGTACAGATTGTGGCTGGAAAATTACTCGCTAATCTCAGGAAAGTAAGCTTCACTTGAAATAGTCCATTGAAATATATTGTCAAACTTCTTACAAAACAAACCTTAAGTTAGAGCAATAATGAACATCACAAGTTGTTCCACTTCTAAATTTAAGTGGAAGAAACAACATTTTAATTGATCACTTCTTATCTTTGGGTTGGAAGAAGCCTGACTTTCACTCAGGTTGCATGGAACGCATACTGTATTCTTAGGCCCCGAATCGACTTGCGGCTACCACAAGGTTCTTTAGGTATGAAAAGCAGCCCCACAACTGGAGTCCTTTTGCCAAAGATATTTCCGATATCCCAACGAAATGTGCAGTTTATGGCTTAAGCACTATATACTTCTCTCCTGAAAGTAAGCTTCACTTCAAAACACCTGTTGGAAAACTTGCTGAAACAGCTTCCCAAACAAACCTTGATGTAGAGCAATACTGAAAATCACAATTGGTCCACTTCCTATGTCAAGTGAGTGGAACAAAGAAGTTGTGGCCAGTCCTCCTTAACATTTGTGTGAAAGAGTGATCCCTAGTCTAATTTTGCTCTCAAGATATAAGGCTTCTCTAGGCCAAACTCCACCTTGCGCCTCACAAAAGAACTTTAGGGATAAACCTCCCTTCTTAGAGGGGGCCTTCTCCC
>AAPY01478183.1:0-12325 GCA_000181375.1 Tupaia belangeri
GCACCATGACCAGGTAGGCTTTATTCCACAGATGCAAAGGTGGTTCAACATATGTAAAACAAAATATTTAATACATCGTATTAACAGAAAAAAAGATAAAAACTATATGATCATATCAACTGGTACACGAAAAGCATCTGATAAAATACAACTTCCCTCAATGATTAAGACTCTCAGCAAAATCAGAAAAGAAGAAACACTTCTCAATATGATAAAATTTAGAACTGAAAAATGTGGTTTTATATATATGTATGTGAAGAAAAACTCACCTTTACAAAGATGATCACTTTTTCAAAATTCATCAAAATGCAGCTATCTCTGTCACTGATACAAATATTCCATCAAAATTCCAGTGTTTTCTTTTCATGGAAAAAGGGACCAAAAATTCTAAAATTTACCTAGAATGTCAAATATAAATACATATATAATTAGACAATTTCTGAATTAAAGCACTGGAGTAACTGACAATAAGAAATACTATAAAACTACAAAACAGCCATCAAAGACAAAGATCAAGAAACAATAAGGAACCAGCAGTTAGCATAATGGCTGTTGCTAGACTCCCATGTAGTCAACTGCAGTTCACATCCCACACCTGGTGGCTTAAAACTCACGCCAGGTGCATGTGCGTGCATGCATGCCCAAGATTCCAAAAGGATAATGGAAGAGAAGGGATTGCATAGTGGCCATCCTCCCTGGGGGGTGATTTCTTGCTTTGTCTTTCTGTCTCTCTGTCTTTCTGGTGAGCACATGTGCCCTAAGGCAACAAGCTCTGGAGGAGGGGGGGAGAGAGAGAGAGAGAGAGAGACAATAATATAATCAAAATCCATAAATTAAGTCATATTGAAATAATAATGTATTAGGCCACCCCATGGCATGAGGGTTAATGCACCTGGACACCACATGGCCAACCATGATTCAAGTTCTAGACACAATACATTGAAAAGCAGGCCAGGCACACATTCAGATGTGCCCAAAATCCTGAGAGGAGAATGAAGAAGAAACTGAGGCATGGCCATATTTCTGGTTTGAGATTTCTCATTCTTTCCTTCCTTCCTTCCTTCCTTCCTTCTCCTTCCTTTCTTTCTAGCAAACACACATGCCCTATAGCAAAGACTGAAAGAAAAAAAAAAAAAGCATAACGCCATGTCCAGCTTGGAGTCAATAACAAATGTAACTGCAGTCTTGGAAGGCATATGGTTAACCTTGACTTTGGATCTCCAGGTCACTCTAAAATCAAGCCTGTAAATAAATGCACATGCCTAATATCCTGATGAGTTAGAGAGCTGGGGAAACATGGTAATGAATCCCTGTGTATGTGCTTCTCTCTTTCTCTCAATCTTGAGTGGATATGAATGCTTTATCATGAATAAAATAAACCAAAAAAAGACGATGTAGTAGAAATCTAAGTTTGGATAGTTTTTGCGCACTAGTGCTTCCATTCTTTCTTTATTGTTTTTAGGTTTTTGCCATAGGGTGTATATATATGCTCACTGGAGACAGACAGAAGGAAAGGGAGAAATGGTGAATAGTTATACCACAATCCCTTCTATTCTCCTCTTGAGATTTTGGGTACGTGCACACACATGTGCCCAGTATGATTTTCAAGCTGCCCAGGTCCAAGACACAAACCAGTAGCCCATGTGAGAATCTAGTGCCTTAACCACCATACCACCTGCTCACAACAGTGCTTCACTTTTCTCAGAGTCATTATTGAAAAATCCTGAGGCTAAATTGATGGCTACATGGGCCTCACCAAGAGAAAGCACAAACCACTAGAGAGAAGAGTGAAGTTAAGTGAAATGAATCAGGCTCTCTTGAGGCACCACATGGCTAAAGCCTCACCTGCCATCTAGTAAACCAGAATAGAAACTACCCCAGTTGAACCAAACCCAAAATGTAAATTCAAGGATCTTTTAGCAAATAAACTGGTTAGGTTTAAGAATACTTAGTTTATACCTTACACAGAAAATGCTAAACAATACATTTATGCACCAGCAATGTTTTTAACAAAATCATATGAGACAGAAAGTCTTAAATACATGTCAGAAATAATCAATAGAACTTCACAGCCATTTGTAAGACTTTTGAAAAACCTACAGAGCAATTCTGTGTACATTAGTAGATGAAGTTTTAAGATTTTTATATACTATAAGTCTCTGTAACTATATAAAAAAAAATAAAAAAAGACAGCAGATCTCCTAGCAGTTATGTCACTGGACTATCACATAACTGACCACTGTTTGAGTACCAGGCCTGGTGTCTTAAAACTCACACTGGGTACATGTGCATGCATGACCAAGATCTCAGAAGAAGAAAGGAGAAGGGACTGTGTGTGACCATCCCCCCTAGGGAGAGATTTCTTACTTTCCCTCTCACTGTCTCAGTCTCTCTCTCTCTGACATGCACATGTATACTAACAGAAAAACTCCTACACACACACACACACACAAATTAATTAATAAACAAAACAGAAGGATTTGTTACTCATACAAGAGTACTGCATTACATTTTATTTACATTTAAAAAAATTGGTTTAAACTAAAAGTGTCATATAGTCTAATTTTCCTATTTTACATAATATAAAGCAGGCTCTTATGGGTCAGTGAGAAGCACTGTGGTTAAGGTACTGGATTTCACATTGCTGAGTATGTGGTTCAAGTGCCAGATCCAGAGGCATGAAAACCATGCCAGCCACATGAGTAAGTGAGTGAATGTGTGTGTACACCCAAAATCACGGGAGAGAAGAGAAGGTATTTCAGAACTGGCCATTCACCAAGTTTGGGGGGGGGGATTCTTTCTGGTTAGTATGTGTGTCCTAAAGCAAAAATATCTTTAAAAAACAGAAGAAATAAAGGCTCTAGTAAATTTTCTGCAGAATTTATTATCTTAATAAGTCATTGTTGTTATTAAGTAGAAAACTCTTTGAAACCACATAAGTCACAAAATTTGCTGAGGGATAGGAAAGGTATTGCAAGTCATGTTTGTGTTAACCACAATGTCACACAAAAAAAATTGAAATTAAGCAAATGGTTCATTTGATTGAAATCTGGTAAAAAAACAGGTAACACTAGCCAAAATGTCAGAATGTCTAGCATCTACAAATAACCAGACTCTGAGAAAGACATCTCAAATCTAATTTGTTTCCATTTTTCTTATAAGGTGGAAATACTTTGGCAAATCCTTCCTGAACTACTAGAAAAACCTATCAAGATAGAGGATGCATCTGCTTTTTTCTACTTGCCAAAAATTTGGTGACAGATCAGGTTTAAGTGAGCTCAGACACAGGAAACAATGACAACAGATTGAAAGAATGGAGTCTGTTTACAGAGCACTGTAGACCAACACTCTCAGGATGACAGGTTACAACTTCATGCCAGGCCACACTCTAAGCTTTCTCCAATAAGTAACATCATTAGGGCTTTGCCTACCCATCTCAGTCAAACTCTATCCCTTCTAGAAGTTGGTCCAAACTTCTGAGCAGAATCCAGTGCTTCAGGAGAAGGTGCAATTATCCAAATTTTGTCCACTCTAGGGAGAAAGATCAATAATTACTTAGGTAAACTGATTTTTTTTCTTTCCCAGGCTCTTCTGTCACTGCTCTGAAGTACTAATACAGTATTCAGGCCATAGGGGTGTTCTTTCAGGTAAGATTCCTATCTGTATAGTATAATTTTCTAACTTCATAATACTTTATTCCCAATAAAATGCTACCATTCACCAGTACTCCAAACTGCCTAACAGAAATCACTGTCATTGGATTCTGAATTTGAACTCGTATAAGATTCTTTTTTTCCCCTTTAGCTTTTTGCCATAGGGTGACTGCGATGGCTGGAGAGTGACACAAAAGAGGGAGGGGGATGAGAAATCACCCAGCAAGGATGATGGCCACACCACAATTCCTTGTCCTCCATTCTCCTCCTGGAATTTTGGACACAAAAGCACATGCACCTAGTGATTTTCAAACTGCCAGGTCTTGGACTGAAGGAAAGGTTGCTGCCTCCTTCAGCCAAGTGGGAGTTCAAAACCTTAACCACTACACCACCTGATGGCCCCTAGTGGCAGTGAGGAAAGGCTGCTGGATCCACATGCAACTTTGTAGTTTGATTTCCAGATCCAGTGGCTTGAATATTATATCCAGAGTATGTTCACATGTGCCCAAAATCACAAGAGGAAAATGGAGTAGAAGGGATTTTGGCATGGCCACACTTCTGGGTGGTGATTTCTCCTTCCTCCCCACCTACCCTGCCCATCTCTGTATCTCTCAGGCAAGCACTTGAGCCCAATAGCAAAAATATTAAAAGAAAAAAAGTAACTTACCCAAGAATACTAGGAAGGCCAAAGAAATGCAGGAGGGGACCAGACGCTTCATTTACTTTAAGACACCAAGACACCCCACAAACACAGTTGCCATAAGAACACTCTCTCTGCAAAGACTCCACAGTTATTTCACTGAGAAACTGGGGGCATTTCACTAGAACAGGATATAGGCTAGTATTACACATGGGTAAACTTAATGAGATACAGCGTAGCTTCCGGGATATGAAGTGCTAGGTGTACAGACCCAACACCTGGGCAGGTTCTTCTCTGCTGGTCACAAAGAATTAGAAATGTGGACAAAAGGAGAGTACAGTAAGCAAAGTTTATTAGAAAAGAGTCAACACTTCCAGCTAAGCAAATGGATATAACCAGGGTGTCAGAATGGACTCTGACAAGAAAAATTTTTTAAATATGTGAAAATTAATTTTCCATAAGGAAATGCAGAAAAAAATACTTTAAAAAAGCAAAGCCAGCACAAGAGTTTTGTGCCACCAGGAGTCTTCTAATCATTGTCCTTGAGTTGGACACTGTGCTCAGGACTACAGCCAGTTTGTCTATTTCTAGCCAGTCAGCAAGTGCTCATAAATATTTTGAAATACAAAAGAAGAGTTTATTGTTCAAGGTCCTTCTCTCTGCTGCTCTCCAGACCAAGAGACAATGCACTTTTTATTTGGAATGTAGCAATGATATGGATAATACTACTTTCAGCTGTCATTATCTTAAGCAGGCTGCAAGCAGCTTTTCATCCAAGAAAGAAGCAAGAGCTAATGATTGATTTCTGCTGAGAGTTGTGAATGTATTTTTTATTAAAGGCTTCACTGTACTGACTCCATTTGTTTCCTACCCTCCATTCCGTGGACTCCTCACCCTATCTACCTAACCAGAGAGCTTACTCCTCTCTCATCAGGATCCTGTAGCAGAGCTGGAAGCTGAAATCCTGGTCCTCTGACCCCCAGGCTCCTCAACCTGAAGCAGGAGAGCCTCCATTGTGAACTCTATATTATATGGAAACTTGCTTAGAACTTTTTGTGTAAACAAGAGTGATTAACATTCCTGCAGTATTTACTAAATAACCTGAAACCCCCTACCTTGAGAACTTCCTTAGTGATAAGCTCCTTGCCCCAAGCCATGAAGATCATTAAGATCCCATTGTGTTTTGGCAAAGAACTGGAAAGTGCCCTTAGTAATTATTAACCTGCTTGATCAGGCTTCTGTGACTGCTTTCCATTGGGATTTGCCCCTCCCTTTCTTCCCTGCCCCCTTCCTCAATGGTTAACGTTCCTGCCACCCAACACAAATGTGCTTTTTGTTTTTACAAGCACCCTTCTCCCTACACTCGGGGCTGCGGGGTCTTTGAGACACAGGAGAGCTCCCGCAGATGCTGGTAATAAAGACTCCTATAACTTGGCTATGACTGGGTGTCCTCTCCTTTCTCACTGATCAAAATATAACAAACCGACCCCGTGCCCAGCTTGGACTGGGTCACCCCATTCCGGACCTTCTGGAGTCCCCTTTGTACACCTGACTGCACACACCCACCTTCTGACAAAGCAGCTACTGAAAGCAAAGCCCAGGTCACCTCTTTCCTCACCCCGGACCTGCACACCCCAACGCTCCTGTCGCTCTCCCCACCCAGCCCGGACCAGGGGCTGCACCTTCCCTCAGGCGCCCCTCCTCCACCACCGGACCTCCCCCCACGTTTCTGTCCCACCAAGGAAGAGGGGCACCTCTCCACTTCTAGGGTCCTCAAAACCCGCGACCCTCCTCCTTCACACTCAGACTCACTGTCATGGACACCGTGTCCAGCAGAGCACGGTCAGCACAGCGGCAGGTTCTCCCCAGCAACGACGCGGAAGGAACTGAGCGCCACAGGCGGAGAGGGAATCTGAAAAAGCCGCCCTCCTCGGCCTGTGCTGATGACGTCATCAGAGCAGAGACTACATTTCCCACAAGGCTCTGCGATTCTCAATTAGGCAACAACGTGAAGGTTCCTGTGCTTTCACAGAGGAGAGTCCTGTAACCAGGAGACCAGAACGTGACAGGAGAGGAACAGTCTTTATCCAGGTGAGTGAGAGACAGGATCCCGGCTCTTTATGAAATCCTGGTTGATGTTTCAGGCATAATGGAGAAATTTGTATGTGGGTCACTTAGTCAATGACATTAATAAGTAAGTTAATACTTTTGTTGGAACCGGCAGTTGGTGTAATGGCTATGTCGCTGGACTCCCATGTAGTTGGCTGTGGTTTGAGTCCCAGACACGGTGCAGCATGGCAATCCCTCCTGGGATACCAATAAGCCTCTGAAAACTAATACTTTTGTTGTTCTGAAATAATTGTTCCAGTTGTAGAACCATGGACTCTTTTTTGTAATGTAATCTAAAGCATGAAAAATGTCTTTTACTTTATTAAGAAACAAATAATTATTATGGCATTTCTCTTATAGTCATTAAAATATGTTTATCCTCACCCAATAAGCTGCTTTTTGAATGTTCAATGGGTATTACATTTGAAAACTTTCTAATGTATATATAAGATAGCATAATTATAGGATAGGTGTATTTCATATTCCAAGTCTATTTACACTTCAAGTTTCCAATAATTACTTGCCTAAAAATTCTCATGTTTTATCTAACAAATCTTTAATTATTTGGGGTGTGTCTGTGTGTGGGAGATGTACCTGACTTATCTACTTTTCCTTGACTTTGACCACAAACCAGGCCAGGAGGGATTTTATATACATTTTGCTATCACTGAGTTTCTTCTCAAACAGAGAACTGTCCATCTTTTTAAAAATTATTTTATTTAACTATATTTATTATTATTTTTTTAATTCGATGAGAGAGAATGAGAGGGAAAATGAAAAAGCAAACTGCCAGGTCTGGGACTTGAACCATGCTTAGCCATGTCTGACTCTAGTGCCTTAAACCCCCAGGCCACCTGCTGGCCCCAAAATGCCCATCCTGATTCATCAGGGTTAATGTTACACTGGAGTGGTGAAATGCAGCTAGGACTATGGTCCCTGGTAGCAATAGGAATCACCATGAACATCTCATTTACTCTGTCCGAGCACTAGGGTATCTCTACCACCACAAACTATGCCAGAGTGCAGACAATAGCTAAATACCAGTTTTCCAATATACAAACATCAACACACACACAAGCATGAAGAGTAAGCAGGAGAATGTGATGCTACCAATAGACAAAGTGAAGTGCAGGTACTGACACTAAAGGGAAGATGTAGGATGTGCTTGACAGAGATTTCACTGTCGTGGTTTTAAGAAAGCCCAACACACTTAAAAGAAAATACACAGGAACATTTCAACATATTTCGATGCTCATGTGGAATGGTTCTAGAAGAGCTTTGGGGGTGGGGAATATTATTGTGAGTGCCTTTGAAATATGCAGTCTTCTGAGATGGCTGTTTTAGTTTTTACTTTTTTGAGTTTACTTGCAGTCATATCATCAATGTAGTCATTTGTTTAACAAGTAATTGTTTGGCAACTCGCTGCCTCAGGAATAGTTTCAGTACATGGATACCTATTGGTGAATACAGTAGTTTAAACATGTCTGTAGTCCAATAAATGGCAGACAGTCATCTTAACTATATAGAATACACATAAGCTCTAACTGTGCTGAAGTCTATAAAGAAAACAGTAGCTTCCTCCAAGAAAATAACAATCAGTCACAAGACCAACCACATTCTGGGGAGTCTAAAGAATTTACAAGGAAAGAAATGACAGTTAACCAGGTTGTGAGGGAGGAATAGTATTTGAGGATGATGGAAAGGTTTAGGCAAAGAACACAGTAGCAAAATCTTGCTGCAAATATAAAAGGGAAGTAAGGCCCACCTGCACAAAGTGTGGTATAGAAGAGGGAGAGGAATGTCAGAGAATGTTGAAAAGATAGACAGGATCTTACTGACTATCTTGTGTTTTACCTCAGAGATGTGAAGAAGGCTTGAAATGCTTTTAGTAGAAAAATAATATTATCTAATTCACTTTTTGGAAAAATTATCCCAACTATGGTAAGGACAATAGATTAGGACAGGCAAAAATTGAATTAGGAAAACCAGGATGGAGGCTGTTGGAGATGTTCAGGGAATAGAAAGTGGTGACTTGGATTATGCGGACACATGAATTTAAGATGTATTAAAAATGGATTGGATGTGAGGATGAGACTCTGGAATGACCTCTTCAGAGATGACTCCTGTCCCAGCCCACGGGACAGTAGAACAGGTTTCCTGAGGGAAGGACTGAGAGGGGATGAACGGTGCACTATCACAACACGGAGATGACGCAGTGTCTCTTCAGGGTCGTCTCTTTATTGTAGGCAGCACGGAGATGACACAGAGTTCAGGGTCATCCGGAGCCAACACAATGTCGCCACAGCTCAGGGTCGTCCGGAGACGACGCAGCGTCACAGCTCAGGGTCGTCCGGAGACGATGCAGTGTCACAGCTCAGGGTCGTCTGGAGATGGTGCAGTGTCGCAGCTCAGGGTCATCTGGAGATGGCGCAGTGTCACAGCTCAGGGTCGTCTGGAGACGGCGCGGTGTGGCAGCTCTTCAGGGTCTTCAGGGTCATCTGGCGATTATGGGCCAGGGATCATGCTTATATACACATTGGTAGGCCGTGATTGGTTGAATAAAGGATAGCAAAAGGTGGGTTATGATTGGTTGCTTTGTGGACCAATCATGAGGTGCCCAGATATGCAAATCTGAGGGATTCTAAGCTCACCAATTTGCTATGGGAAGTGGCCAATCAGAGTGTGGTGTTGAAGGTGAGGTTTTTGAAGGGGAGCCAATTGTGGCCTTTGTAATTGTTTGCTCTCTGAGCCTAAGATGGCAATACTAAGAGGCTCATGAAAAATGGCCTCAGCAGACTCGCTGGTGCACAGCCTCCCACAGACTCCAATATAATTCTATAACTCCTGAATTGAGTAACTGGGTGTGGTGATACCATTTTGGTTAGAACATAGGGTACACACAGAGACAAATAGATGCTAACTTTAAGTCAAGTCTTGAAGGGTCTTTAATGCTGTCCTTGCAAGGGAAGCATAAATGTCCTCTGGAATTCAGCACAGACCCCATTGTTGGCTTGGAGGTAAGTGTACTCAGATGAGGGACAAGGCAGAAGGAGAGAAGAGACAATGGCCAGGGAAATAGATGGCGAGAGCCAGGAAGAAATTTTGTCTGTAATAGGTCACTAATTTCAGGATGGAAAGTGAAAATTGATGTGACAGGAGCAGGGTCATTAAGTCAGTGGCAGTTGAGGGCAGGACACTGGCAGGAGCAGCAGGGTAGAAGTAAGTAACATAAAAATGTTAAGTCTGATCTCCCCTTGCTCCACTTCAGGAAAGTCAAGGGAAGAAGACAGAAAGAATGCAAGACAGGTCACAGCAGTTCTTTCAGACAAGATATTCATGTGCCTGTCTTCTGCTAAAGTCCATTGGTTATCAAATGCTTCTGGAAACTTCCCAAACTAAATCCAATGTCAACTTTGTTTTACTTTATTATTATTTGGCATTTGGTAGGTAATCTGTTTCATCTTTGTGGTTACTGTGAGAAAATAAAATCCCCTTTAGTCTGCATACTGACAATAGTATACCTAAGAACAGACTTTTTGTGTGTGTGTGTGTGTGTGTGTGTGTGTGTGTGTGAGCACTCACTGGACATTTTAAAAGTGAAAAGAAAACAAGCACCTAGCTCTAGTTTGGAAATTTATCCCTTGCTTATTTTCCACATTTAGAGTTTCTTTCTATCACTCTCTTCTTTGCTTTTGGAATGTTTCGTGGTTGTAACCACTCAAAATAACATCATTTGTTTCTTTGTTTGTTTTGCAATAAGGTGCATGTGCTCATCGAAGAGAGACAGACAGTGAGAAGGAAAGTTTGAAATCACCTCCCAGGGGAGCTGACTATCCCACAATACTTTTTTATTCTCCACTTGGGACTTTAGGCACGTGCACACATGCACCCAGCATGATTTTTAAGCGGCCCTGTCTGGGACTTGAACTCCAGTTGGCCATATGGGAGTCTAGCACCTTACCCACCACACCTCCTGCTGGCCCCAATAACATTCATTCTTAAGGTTACTTTTATGCTTTTAATGTCTCACTCTCTTTTGCTTTGTTGGTAATTTTCTTAGTACTACTTTCCAAATAGTCTGTTCTCTCATTACTTTGTTCAACCCTGCTCCTAGTATTTTTTCCTGAGCATATAATGTAAAAATATTATTTCAGTTAATATATCTTTTAATTTCATGAATTCTCATTTTTGCATATCATATTTATTTTTTCTTGATTTACGTTTACTTGTGTGTTTTTTGGCTTTTGTGTTTTGTTGTTTTTTGCATGTGCTCAATGGAGAAAGACAGAAACACACACACACACAGATAGAGAGAGAGAGAGAGACAGACAGACAGAAATCACCCCTTGGGGTGATGGCTACACTGCATTCTCCTTTCCTGATTCTCCTCTTGAGATTTTGGTCATGCACACATGTCCAAATGAAAATCATCAAGCTAGTGGGTCTGGGACTACAACCCTAGAGTTGGCTATGTGGGTTCCAGTGCCTTAAACTTTACACCACCTGCTGGCCTGGCTTGTTTTGTTTTGTTTATTTCACCATATTACATGCTATTTGTATGGTATTCTTTATTTTATTTCTTTGAGGACCTTAAGTATACTTGATGTAAGTTCATATTGCGATTGCCCTGCTAGAGTTATTTTTTTCTAAGTGAATTTATCTACCAAATGATGATTATTGGTTTTCATTTTTACTTTTAATTTTCCTCATGGAATTTTAACTCACCAAGTTAAATTTAAGAATTTTTCTCTCTCTTTAGCTTTTTGTCTTCCTCTATCAGTCTCCAGGACATTCCATCCCAAGACTTGGTGTAAAAATTTAACATTGTAAATCATGTCCTGAGTTACTCAAGACCTGGGTTCATCATTTCAAGGTCCAAGGTGATACTTCTCAAACCAGATGCATTGCTCTGCATTTCTTCCCAGCCCCATATCGATGTCAGGAACTCTGACTTCTCATCTACACTTACCTATATCCTTGTAAATTAGTCTATGTAACCTAGAAGCAAACAATAAGAAATCTTATTAGGAAACTGAGACAACCAGAGTTTCAGACAGCAAGTGAAATGAGAAGAGAAAAAGTCAGTAGAGAGAGGGTTTTCTTGGATTTATCCTGAACTATTTAAGAATCTATTTTTCTTAAAAGATTAGTGGGAAAATACCAGATATCCCTGACCCCCAACATCTTATGAAAGCCCTTCTTCCACATTAGGTCTCTTAATCCCCATAATAGCCAGCAAAATTGTCAATTCCTTGTAAAAATGTCTCTAATTACTTAAATACCTTAATGTCTCCATCAGCTACATGTGGTAAGGCAAGGGGCATACCTAGCAGTTTTTCTTTTCTTTTTTTTTTTTTTTTTTGGAGAGGGTTTTGCTATAGAGCGCATGTGCTTGCTTGCCAGAAAGAGAGAGACAGGGAGACAGAAAGCAAGAAATCAACACCCAGGGGGATGGCCACACCACAATCCCTTCTCCTCCATTCTCCTCTCGGGATCTTGGGCATGCACGCACATATACCCGGTGTGAGCTTAAGCCGCTGGGTCTGGGACTCGAACTGTGGTCAACTACATGGGAGTCCAGTGACATAGCCATTGCGCTAACTGCTGTTCCGCCTATCAGTTTTTCTGAAAGTCACTCCTTACTGGAAGGGATCTGCCACTTGTGGCTTTTCCTAGGGTTGTTGTAAGGCAGTAACCCCAGCTACATAGTGTACAATCAGAAACCTTTTATTCCACAGTTCTGGAGGGTAGAAGAGTGAAGTCAAGGCTTCAGCAGGACCAGGCATCCTCTGAGAGTGCATAGACTCTGTCCTTGTCTCTAGTCAGATTCTGGTTTTGGTACTGACTCCTTAGCAGTTTTTGGTTTGCAGCTACCTCACTCCAATTTCTCATTAGTCAAAAAGCATTTTTCCAGTTTATAAGG
>AAPY01478339.1:0-10756 GCA_000181375.1 Tupaia belangeri
GTTTATTTTATTCATGATAGAGGAGGCATGTCCACTCAAGAATGAGAGAAAGAGAGAAGCACATACAGAGATTCATTACCACATTTCCCCAGCTTTTTAACTCATCATCTTAGACATGTGTTCTATCCACAGGCTTGATTTTAGACTGACCTGGCGATCCAAAGTCATGATTAACCATATGCCTTCCAAGACTGCAGTTACATTTGTTATTGACCCCAAGCTGGACCAGCATTGTGTTTTTTTTTGTTTGTTTGTTTTTCAGTTTTTGCTATAGGGCATGTGTGCTTGCTAGAGAGAGAGAGAGAGAGAAAGAGAGAGAGAGAGAAAGAGAAGAAGAAGAAGAAAGGAAGGAGGGAAGGAGAAATCTCAAACCAGAAATATGACCATATCTCATTTTCTTCTTTGTTCTCCTCTTAGGACTTTTGGGCACACCTGAACATGTGGCTGACCTGCTTTTCAAGGTGTTGGGTCTGGGACTTAAACCATGGTTTGCCATGTGGGATCCAGCTGCATTAACCCTCATGCCATGGGGTGGCCTAATAATTTCTATTTCAGTACAGCTTAATTTATGGATTTTGATTATATTATTGTCTCTTGATCTTGTTTTTGATTGCTCTTTTGTAGTTTTATAATATTTGTTATTATCAGTTACTCCAGTGCTTTAATTCAGAAATTGTCTAATTATATATGTATTTGTCTTTGACATTCTAGATAAATTTTAGAACTTTTAGTCACTTTTTACATGAAAAGAAAACATACAATTTTGATGGAATGTTTGTATCAGTGACAGAGATAGCCCTTCAATTTGATGAATTTTGAAAAGGTGGTCATCTTTGTAAAGGTCAGTTTGCTGGTTGTATGTGTGTCTGTGAGTTTATTGAATCAGTATCCTAAAGTATAGATAACTAGACATTCAACCTATTTTTCCCCCTTAGAGTTCAGTTCAAAATGTTTATTGATACTGTTTAGTTTTATTTCTTTGATTTTGGTATTTCCCCATTTACTAAAAATGTTAAACATGTTTTCCACATTTACTGAACATTTAGAAATCTAGCTAAAGTATCTGAACAAATGTCTTTGTCTACATTTTTTGGGGGGAGATCCCTTTTTTTTTTTCTCATTAAAAATGTTTAATTACAGTGTCAGGATGTGGCATAGTGGCTAGGGTGCTGGACTCCCACAGGACTGACCATGATTTCCCTGGACCTCATAGCTTTCTCTCTCTCTCTCTTTCTCTCTTTGTCTCTCTCTGGTGAGTATGTGAGTTCTGTAGCAAATTTTAAAAAAAGGGATAAACAAAATTGAATAAATAATTCTTAAAAATTATTTAGTAGTACTTGGGAGGTAGGAGGATCATAAGCTAGCAAGATCCTGTATTTTAATAAGTTTTATTAAAAAGAGAGCAGTATGTTTGATTAGACATATGGTCATTATTTTCTCACACTCTTTTTTTTTTTTTTTTTATATTACCTTACATTCTTTCCCTGAGCATCATCACAACATACTAAATGTGGTTTCCCATCTAGGATAAACTGCATAGTGGCTTAATCAAGCATGTTATCATCAATAATATTCCATTTCTACTTTCATACATATGTATACATATATATATGTTTTTTTTCTCACACTCTTGTCACTTCTCTTTACACCCTTTAGGTATATCATGTGATGAATAGAATTTTTATTTTAATGTAGTTCAATTTATAAATTACTTAAAATATTGTTTTACATAACTCTTAAAAGATATCTTTGGAAATTATGTAACATGGGCAGAAAAGGTACATCATAATTTTTTGCTACACAGCTATAATATTGTCTTCACAGCTAATGTTCTTTGGAAAATATTTATTTCCCTGCTTCTCTGAAGTGCCATCTCTTTCACTGATACAAGGTACCAAAAGCCAGAGGTATTTTTAAGAAGTTCTCTTGATAGTTCAACTGGTCTGTTTATTCATCTCATTTCTAGTTTTGCACCGTTTGATTTTTATTACTGTATAAAATTTGTATTCATATGTGTGTGTTTGTGTGTGTATGTTATCATTGGAAGAATATACATTTGTTATCAAAATTGACAGATTTCTTTGATTTTTTTTTTCTTCAGAGAGATTTTTGCCATAGCATACATATACTCACTGGAAAGACAGAGACAGAGAGAGAGAACTCACTCACCGGGGGGATGGACATGCCACAATCCCTTCTCCTCTTGGGATCTTGCATACACATGCACAGACATCCAGTGTGAGTTTTAAGTCACTGGGTCCGGTCAAGTACATGAAACTCCAGTGATTGATGTAACCATTATGGCATTTGCTGCTCCTGTTCCCTGAATTTATTTTAGAGCATTAATATTTGGCATTGTTGATTCTCTCTTTGATAGATTTAACTTTATTATCTCTGATTGCTTCTTATAACTTCTCTTTTCCAATCGCCTTTTAGTAAAGTTCCCATATCTAAACTATTAAGATTGATTAGCTTATAAATTCTTAGTTTTAGTGTTTTTGTTTTATTTATTTATTAAATTTTGCTATGGGGCACATTTTTTCACTAGAGAAGACAAAAAGGGAAAGAGTGGGGCCAGAAGATGGCATGATAATTAAGGCACTGGTGTTAGTTGAAGCTGGTTTTAATTTTTTACTTTAATTACTATTTAGTTTGTAAATGGTATTTGTGTATTTATTTGTAATACATACAGAATTTCTAGCCCTCTACTTTCAGTCTATGTGTATCTTTTAATTAGAGCATTTAATCCACTAACATTCTACACAATTATTGATATTTACTGACTTATCACTGCCATTTTGTTAGGCATCTTCCAGTTTCTTTTTGTTCTCTTATTTCTGTTTGTGCCTTTTTAGTTTTCCTGATACAGTATACCCTTCAATATGTCATGAATATCTTCTCTAGTGTTGATACATTTTTTCAGTTTTCTTTTTTTAAAAAAAATATATCTGGAAGTGATATTTTTGTGTTCTTCCAATTTGTAGGATAATCTCACATGGTATAGTATTGGTTGAAATTGTCTTTCTTCCAGTGTTTTGAATATGTCTTCCTGTTCTTTCCTTGTTTGCATTGTTTCAGTCGAGAGGTCTGATGGTAGCCTAGTAGGACAACAATTTGTAAATAACTGCATTTCTCTCTTGCCATTCTTAGAACTCTGCCTTTTACCTTGATCAATCTGGCTATGACTACCATTGAGAGAATCTTCTTAGGTTTATCCCAATTGGGGTCCTTTCTGTTTGTTAGGTCTGATGTCTGAATGTTTCTCTAGGTTTGGAAACCTTTCTTCAGATATTTCATGGGATAGGTTTTTGTTGCTATAGTCATATTCTTCACTTTCTGGAATACCAAGTATTCAGATATTTGGGTGTTTAATGGTATCTAGTATTTCTGGTATGTCATCTTCATTTTGAGGGGTTATTTGTGAAAATCTCAGGGCTTGAATTTAGGCTGTCACAAAGAATTGAGGCAAGAGTCTTCCGGCAGCGCAAGAGGTGCACTGTGGACGAGGGTGGCGGGCACGAAAATTCGAAGCTGTGTAATTCTAGGAAATGAAACATTAGTTCAGAAGAAGACAGTAGATTGCCTTACAGATACATTTTGCTGTTCACCATGAGATTAGGAAAACCTAAAGGGAGTATTTCTCGGAGCTCAAGCCAAAGAAAAACCTATGAGAACCAACGCAAAACAGGCAGGCAGAGGCAGAAATGGGGAATTTGACTCAAGTTTGAGTAGGCTGAGAAGAAGCTTGGATGAGAAACCCTATAAATGTACTGAATGTGAGAAGAGTTTTAGTCAGAATTCAACTCTATTTCAACACCAGAAGATTCATACTGGAAAGAAATCCCATAAATGTGCTAATTGTGGGAAAAGTTTCTTTCAGAGTTCTAATCTCATCTCAGACGGATTCACACCAGAGAAAAACCCTATATTTGTGATGAGTGTGGAGAAAGATTTAAACAGAGCTCAAATCTCATTCAGCACCAGAGAATTCATACTGGAGAGAAACCCTACCAGTGTGATGAGTGTGGCTGTTGTTTCAGCCAGAGTTCCCACCTTATTCAACATCAGAGAACCCACACAGGGGAGAAGTCCTATCAGTGTAGTGAATGTGGCAAATGTTTCAGCCAGAGCTCTCATCTGAGGCAGCATATGAAGGTGCATGAGGAAGAGAAGCCTCGTAAAACCTGGGGTAAAAATATCAGGGCAAAAACTCACTTGGTATCTTCTTGGAAAGCTGGTAAAGGAAGGAAGTCAGTGACAGGTCTCCGCTAAGTAAAGGGCACTGCTTCAGCCCTCTTTAAAAATATGTAAGTAGAAAAATTGAAACTGTCTGCTTTAGAACTGGAGATGCTTTACATGAGAGCATTGAAATACTAATATCTTTCCCTAGCATGGAGACATTGGGAATTTAATGGCATTGGACTGAAAGAAACTTCATAAATCCAGCTTCCCTCTTTATGTGACATGGAGTGCAGAACTGAAAATATGTTTTGAAAGACTATAAAATCTGACCTCATTTGAAATTGCTTCCTGCACCATATTGACAAAAACCATTATGTTTTGACAACACAGTTGTGAATGTGCAGACACACCATTGATACTCAGTTTTAGGACTTCTGTGCAAAGAATAAGTAAAAAGAAATTTCCTTTTTTTTTTTTGGAGAGAATTTCACTGTAGGGCGCGTGCGCTCGCCAGACAGACAGAGAGAGACATAGAGACAGAAAGCGAGAAATCACCCCCCAGGGGGGATGGTCACGCCGCAATCCCTTCTCCTCCATTCTCCTCTCGGGATCTTGGGCACGCACGCACACGTGCCCGACGTGAGTTTTTTAAGCCACCGGGTCCAGGATGTGAACCGCGGTCGACTACGTGGGAGTCCAGCGACATAGCCATTACGCTAACTGCTGGTTCCCAAGAAATTTCCTTTATTGAAGTTCTGCAGTAGATGAGAAGATTTTAAGTTTGTAAAGCTTTGTAGCATATTAACTATTGGCTTATGACTTGAGTCAGCATATTAGAGTGTATTCAAGTTCATAGATTTTTAATCAATAACGCCCATCACTCTATGTTAGCTTTCTTGTATTTCTTTCCTTCTGCCTATATGGATAGTTATTAAAGGAGTAAGGATTTCCCTGTTTTTTTCTTTTTTTTTTTTAACCATATTCTTACTAAAGTACTATAGAATCCAAACCAAAAAAAAAAAAAAAATCGAGGCAAGAGATGAGGAAAAGTTAAAAGGGGGGGGGGTCTAAAGCTCTTTTGGAGCAGAAGCAAAACTGTGCCAAAGTAGAACCCATTTATTCTAAATTAAATAAGTAGTGAGTTTAGCTATAGAGAACAGAATACAATATACATGACATTCTTTGTAGGCTGTATTCTTGGTATAAGATCAGTAGCTATCATTAACTTAGTAGTTAGACAGTGTTTTGGCTGTGGAATGTCACCAAACATCTTGAGACACAGCTCATGCCTGGAGCTCTATCTGGTTGGCCATGGAGTCCCTTTGGCTTTTTGTCTAGGAATGGGATTGCTTTCAGCTGCCTTCTGCATTCTTTCTTTCTGGCTTAATTCTCAGGAATGGGCTGTTTTTTATCCCCAACAATTATTTTTTTATTATTTTTCTTGGTTTTGCCTAAGTGAATGGCTTTGTCTTCCAGATCAGAGATTCTCTCTTCTGCATGGTCTAATCTGCTATTCATACTTTCAAGGGAGGTTTTTTTTTTATTTATTTTTTTATTTTTTTGTGTTATAGTCCTTATCTCTAGGAATTCTGTTTAATTCTTTTTTATGGTGTTTGTCTCTTTATGGAATTCTTTTTCAGGTCTTGGAATGATTTCCTAATCTGGAGATGGTTGTCTGTGTTCTCTTACATTTCATTCAGTTTTGTCACTTTGAATATTATTCTTTTTCTGATATTTCTGTAACTTCTTTTGTACTCTTTGGTTGAGGAGGAATTTTTCTTTTCCTAATTTTTTGGAGTTGATTTTGTAGTGTTGGTGGGGAAGATGAGCTCTACTTCTCAGCTGTGTTTTTAGGAAATGGCCTTTTCTATCAATCCAAGAAGGTTAAATGTAGCCAGCTTTAGATGTTGGTTTCTATCTCAGTCTCTCAGAATTAGTTGCACTTGGGGTTGATTCAAATAAAGAAGTACAAGTCAGCTAACTAAAATCTCAAAGCAAACTAAGGCATACAAAAGCAGGAGCAAAAAGTCTGAGAAGCATGGTCCTTCTGCATTCCCTATCTCTCTCTTGCAGTCACTTACACCTGAGCCATGGAGGTTTAAGGTGGAGGGGTGTATGACAGAGGGTCCAAACCACACCAGCTTGAGCTAAAGGCAGAAGCAAGAAGTCTGAGATTTGTGATCCATCTGTGCTGAATCTTAGTCTCTTATTGCCACTGACTCCTGAACCATGGAGGTTTAAGGTGCAGGGTGAGGTGGGAGAAGGATCAAAAACACAGCTGTGCAGGCAAAGGCAGAAGCAAGAAGTCAGAAATGTGTAGTTAATAGGTTCACTCTCTTTCTCTCTTGGCCTCTCTCTTTCTGCTACTAGTTCCTAGCTCCTGCACCATGAGTGCTTACTGCAGAAGTGCATTGGGGAGAGTGTCCAAAGCACGCCTGTTGAGGCGGAAGGCAACAGCAAGAACTCTGAGATGCACTGTCTTTCAGTGTTCACTCTTACTGCCACTGACTCTTGCACTGTGTCAGTTATGGCAGAGGGGCCTGGGCAATGGCAAAGGTCAAAAGCACACTTGTGCAGGCAGAAGGCAGCATCAAGAACACTGAGACATGGGAACCAGCAGTTAGCGTAATGGCTATGTCGCTGGATTCCCACGTAGTTGACCGCGGTTCGTGTCCCGGACCCGGTGGCTTAAAACTCACGCCGGGCGCGTGTGCGTGCGTGCCCAAGATCCCGAGAGGAGAATGGAGGAGAGGGGATTGCGGCGTGACCATCCCCCCTGGGGGGTGATTTCTCGCTTTCTGTCTCTATGTCTCTCTCTGTGTCTGGCGAGCGCACGCGCCCTACAGTGAAAATCTCTCCAAAAAAAAAAAAAAAAAAACACTGAGACATGAGGTCCTTCTGCACTCATGCTCTCTTTCTGACTTGCTGTTCGACTCCTGCAAAGTGGGGGACTTAAGGAAGTGTGGGCAGGAGAATGTTATAAACCACACCTGTGCAGGCAACAGGCCACAGTAAGAAGTATGAGATGCAAGATGTTTCTGCATTCACTCTCTTGCTATCACTGGCTCCTACACATGGGGGCTATGGTAGAGCGGCTGGAGAGGAAAGTGCCAAAGTGAATTTCTACAGGCAAAAGGCAGCAACAAAAAGTCTGAAAGTCAGGGCTCACTCTCACTGTCTCACTGCCACTGGTTCTGTTACCATGGGGGCTTATGGTGGAGGGCAGAGTGGTGGGGGGCATTTTAAAGCACATCTAGGCTTGCCAAGGGGAGCAGCAAGAGGTCTGAGACAAATATTCTCCTGTGCTCACTCTCTCTCTGTTTTTCTCTCTTGCCAATGCTGACTCATGCACTTTAGTAGCTTAAGGCAGAGGGGCATGGAATGTGGAGAGTCTAAAGCACCTCAGCATGGGCAAAAGGCAGAAGGAAGAAGCTCCACCCTTCTGTGCTCACTCTCTGTTTCCCATGGCTCAGACCAGCATGGGATCTTGTAGAGGATGGGCACATGAGTGGTGAGAGGGTCCAAAGCACACCTGTGTAGGCAAAAGGCAAGAGCAAGGACTCAGATCACTCTATTCTGTCTCACTGCCATGGGCTTTTACACCATGGGGCTTATGGCAGAGGGGTGAGGTGTGGGGACAGTCCAAAGTACACCTGCATGGGCAAAAGGTAGCAGTATGAAGTCTGAGATGTGCTGTCCTTCTGGGACCATACAGGTGTGCTCTCTGCCACTGACCCCTGCAATGTGGGGGCTTATTACAGAGGCATGCTGGGAGTGGGGAGCAGAAATTTCAAAGCACACTTACTCTTGCAGGAGGCAGCAGTATGATGTCTGAGACATGGAGTCCTTTTGTTTCTCTCTGTCTCTCAGTGCTGCTGGCTCCTGGACTGTGGAAGTTTAAGGTGGAAGGGTGCAGGGAATGTCCAGAGTACACTTGCGAAGGAAAAAGGGAGCATGAAGGAGTCTGAGATGCTCCGTTCTTATGTCACACTCTCTCCATCTCTCACTGCCACTGACTCCTGCACCATGGGAGCTTATGGCATAGGGCTGTGTGGGGGTGGGGGGTATCTAAAGCACACTTCCACAGGCAAATCAGGATGAAGTCTGAGATGCCCACTTCTGTGCTCACTCTGTCTCTGTCTTCCTGCTGCTGGTTTTTGCTTTGTGGCACCTAATGGTGAAGGAGCTCTGTGTGGGGAGGGTTCAGAGAACATGTGCATGGGCAAAAGACAACAGCAAGAAGTCCGAGATGCCTGGTCCTTCTAGGCTCATTCTTAGTCACTAGTGCTGCTGCTGGGTCCTGCATCCTGGGGGCTTAAGGTGGTGAAGGGCAGAGGGACAGGGTTCAAACCACACCTGCCTAGGCAAAAGCCACAAGAAGTATGAGATATGGAGTCTTTTTGCATTCACTCTATCTCTCACTGCTACTGGCTTCTGCACTGAGTGTTTATGGTGGAAGGACTCAAGGTGGGGCAGGGTCCAAAGCACACCTGTGTGGGATAAAGGCAGAAGTAAGTTTGATGGTCCTACTGTGCTCTTTCTCTTGCTGCCTCAGGCTTCGAGAACATGGGGCTCCTGTTGGAGGGACAGGGTTTGGGGAAGTTTCAAATCATATCTCATTTGTAAAAGGCAATGGCAAGAAGACTGAGGTGCTTTGTACCTTTCTCTGTCTCTCCAGCTGGTTCTTGAACTGTGGGGGTTTAAGGCAGAGGGGAGCAGGGAGTAGGCGTCCAAAGAACTCCTGTGCAGGGAAAAGCAACAGCAAGAAGCCTGGGATGAGCATTCCTTCTGCGCTCCCTATCTTGCTACTGCTGGTTCCTGCAGGATGGCAGCTTATGGAGGAAGGATGCGGGAGGGAGGGTCCAAAGCACATGAGCATGTGCCACAGGCAGCAGCAAGAAGTCTGAGATACTCAGTCCTCCTCTTTCTCTCTCTAACACTGGCTTCTCCACTATGGGAGCTAAAGGCAAAGGGGAGCAGGGATATGGGGGTCCATAGAACACCTGTGCAGCCAAAAGTCAACAGCAAGAACTATGCCACATGCACTTTTGAGCTCAAACTCGCTTCTGCTGCCTCCTGCAGTATGGGGCATACTGCGGAGGGGTGCAAGGTGAGGGGGGAAGTTCAGACCACACCTCTGCCATCAAAGTCAGCAGCAACATGTGCTCCTATTTACTCGCTCTCTCCTTACTGCTGGTTCCTGCCCAGGGGTTGGCTTATGGTGGAAGGGCTCCAGTGCTGGGGGTGGTGGGAGGAAAAGTCCCAAAGTACACATGCACCAGAAAAAGGCAGCAGCAAGAAGTCTGAGACATGCAATACTTCTGCTCACTCTATTTTTTCTTTATTTTTTTATTTTTTATTATCATCATAATCTTCTTTATATTATATTGGATTACATGTAACTTTACAGTGTATTACATTGCTTTTTCAAAAGGGAATGCCATGCATGTCAGTCAATACAGAGACATTAATCTCCCCGCTTCAACATTCAATATCTTTTCTATGTTTTCCCCAATCATTATTATTATTATTCTAATTATTTTTTTAAAACAGTCAATCGCTGTTTCTCATTTTCCTTGTAAAGACTTTGCCCATCATGCAATACTTCTCAGACCAGTCCAGTTGAGAATACTATACATGTCATCATCAACAGTTAATAAGCCATATCTGTTTCTCACTAATGTCCTGCCTCTCTATTGTTCTCTTGCTATCTTTCTCTATCCTCTTCTCTTCACCTCCCCTATTCCACACTATCCTATTCTCATTAAGTACCTTCACTGCTTTTATGTCCTCCAATATTTTGCTCTCTACCATAGAGTGCAGATAGTCGGTATATATTGAGTGGATACGTACAATATCTTTCTTTCATAGCCTGGCTTACTTCACTCAGCAATAGGTTCTCCATATCTGACCACTTTCTATCAAATGCCAGGGTCTTGTTATTTTTTCTGGCTGAGTAGTATTCCATAGAGTATATATACCACACTTTTCCAATCCATTCATCGGTTTGTGGACATTTAGGTTGGTTCCATGTCTCGGCAATTGTGAATAATGCTGCAGTAAACATTGATGTGCAAGCACTTTTCTGACTGAGCGTTCTCCTGCCTTTTGGGTAAATACCCAGAAGTGGGATTGCTGGATCAAATGGTAGTTCTATTTGTAGATCTTTAAAGAACCTCCATATTGTTCTGTACAGTGGTTGAACTAGTTTACATACCCACCAACAGTGTAGGAGGGTTCTCTTTTCACCACATCTCTGCCAACACTTATGACTTTTTATATTCTTAATCTTTGCCATTCTGACAGGGGTTAGGTGGTATCTCATTGTGGTTTTTATCTGCATGTCCCTTATGATGAGGAATATTGAGCATTTCCTCATATGCTTTTTGGCTGTTCATATGTCTTCCTTAGAGATATTTTTGTTCAGCGATTTTTTCCATCTTTTAATTGGGTTAATTTTTTTTTTTCACATAAGGCATTTGAGTTCCCTGCGTATTCTGGTTATCAGTCCCTTGTCTCAGGCATATTTAACTAAAATATTTTCCCATTCTGAGGGTTGTTGGTTCACACTTGT
>AAPY01478407.1:0-14105 GCA_000181375.1 Tupaia belangeri
GGACCTTTTAATAGCAAAGTGACTTTCATGAGATAAGCATGAAGTGTTAAAGCCAAATTGTGTACTCTCTCTTGGAGTATCAAAAAGATCTTTGGCAGAGTAACTCCACTCATGGAGCTGATTTTCATACCTAAAGATCTTTGTGGTACCTGCAAGTTGAGTTGTGGGCCTAAGAATGCAGTACAATTTGAAAGCAAAGTAAGACTAAAGAATCACTTTTCCAACGAAATGTAGAGAACAAATAACAAAAACTGTTCATTTCACTTCCTTATCTTTGGAAGTTGAACAACTTGTGATGTTCAGTGTTGCTCTACTTCATCTCGTAGATTTGGAAGCAGTTTTGCACAGTATTTCAATGGACGTGTTGAAAGAAATCTCAATTTCTTCAGATAAGCAAGTAGTTTTTCAGCCAAAATGTGTCTTCTTTCTTGGAGCATCAGAAAAATCTTTCGCTGAGTGACTCGTCTTATAAAGCTGATTTACATACCTAAAGATCTTTGTGGTAACTGCAAGGTGTGTTTTGGGCCTAAGAATGCACTGCACCGTCAAAGCAGACTAAGACTAAAAAAACACTCTTCCAAAGAAATGTGAAGAAAGAACTAACACAAACTTGTTTGTTCCACTTCCTTAACTTTGGAAGTTGAACAACTTGTGATGTTCAGTGTTGATCTACTTCAACACTTAGTTTTGGAAGCAGTTTTACACTGTATTTCAAAGGACTTGAAATCAAGCTTACTTAGGTGATTCAAGCAGGTAGTTTTTAAGCCAAAGTGTATTCATTCTTGGAGTATCAGAAATATCGATGGCAGAGTGACTCCACTCATGGAGCTGATTTACGTACCTAAAGATCTTTGAGGTACCTGCAAGTTGAGTTTGGGGCCTAAGAATGCACTAAACTTTCAAAGCAAACTAAGACTAAGGAAACACTCTTCTAAAGAAATGTTAAGAAAGAACTAACACAAACTTGTTTGTTTTATGTCCTTAACATTGGAAGTTTAACAATGTCTGACGTTCAGTGTTGCTCTACTTCTACTCTCTGTTTGGGAAGCAGATTAAGACTGTATTTCAAAGGACTTGAAATCAAGCTTACTTTCGTGATTCAAGCAGGTAGTTTTTAAGCCAAAGTGTATTCATTCTTGGAGTATCAGAAATATCGATGGCAGAGTGACTCCACTCATGGAGCTGATTTACGTACCTAAAGATCTTTGAGGTACCTGCAATTTGAGTTTGGGGCCTAAGAATGCACTAAACTTTCAAACCAAACTAAGACTAAGGAAACACTCTTCTAAAGAAATGTTAAGAAAGAACTAACACAAACTTGTTTGTTTTATGTCCTTAACATTGGAAGTTTAACAATGTCTGACGTTCAGTGTTGCTCTACTTCAACTCTCTGGGACGCAGATTAAAACTGTATTTCAATGGATGTTTTAATAGCAAAGTGACTTCCATGTGATAAGCATGAATTTTTATAGCCAAAATGTGTACTCTCTCTTGGAGTATCACAAAAATCTTTGGCAGAGGGACTCCACTCATGGAGCTGATTTTCATACCTAAAGATCTTTGTGCTACCTGCAAGTTGAGTTTTGGCCCAACGAATGCATTACACTTTCAAAACAAACTTGGACTAAATAAACACTCTTCCAAAGAAATATTAAGAATGAACTAACCCTAAATTTATTGTTCCACTTCCTGATCTTTGTAAGTTGAACAACTTGTGATGTTCAGTGTTGCTCTACTTCAACTCTTAGTTTTGGAAGCAGTTTTACACAGTAATTCAATGGACGTGTTGAAAGCTAGCTTAATTTCTTGAGATACGCATGTAGTTTTTCAGCCATAATCTTTACTCCTTCTTGAAGCATCAGAAAGATCTTTGCAAGAGTGACTCTACTGATGGAGCTGATTTTCATACCTAAAGATCTTTGTGGTCCCTGTAAGGTGGGTTTTGGGCCTAAGAATACACTACACATTCAAAGCGAACTAAGACTAAGGAAACACTCTTCCAAAGAAATGTGAAGAAAGAACTAACACAAACTTGTTTGTTGCACTTCCTTAACTTTGGAAGTTGAACAACTTGTGATGTTCAGTGTTGCTCTACTTCAACTCTTACTTTTGGAAGCAGTTTTACACTGTATTTCAAAGAACTTGAAACCAAGCTTTCTTTCGTGAGATAAGCAGGTAGTTTTTAAGCCCAAATGTATTCATTCTTGGAGTATCAGAAATATCGATGGCAGAGTGACTCCACTCATGGAGCTGATTTACATACCTAAAGATATTTGTGGTACCTGCAATTTGTTTTTTGGGCCTAAGAATGCACTAAACTTTCAAAGCAAACTAAGACTAAGGAAACACTCTTCTAAAGAAATGTTAAGAAAGAACTAACACAAACTTGTTTGTTTTACGTCCTTAACATTGGAAGTTTAACATCGTCTGATGTTCAGTGTTGCTCTACTTCAACTCTCAGTTTGGGAAGCAGATTAAGACTGAATTTCAATGGACCTTTTAATAGCAAAGTGACTTTCATGAGTAAGCATGAAGTTTTAAAGCCAAATTGTGTACTCTCTCTTGGAGTATCAAAAAGATCTTTGGCAGAGTAACTCCACTCATGGAGCTGATTTTCATACCTAAAGATCTTTGTGGTACCTGCAAGTTGAGTTGTGGGCCTAAGAATGCAGTACACTTTGAAAGCAAAGTAAGACTAAAGAATCACTTTTCCAACGAAATGTAGAGAACAAATAACAAAAACTGTTCATTTCACTTCCTTATCTTTGGAAGTTGAACAACTTGTGATGTTCAGTGTTGCTCTACTTCATGTCATAGATTTGGAAGCAGTTTTGCACAGTATTTCAATGGACGTGTTGAAAGAAATCTCAATTTCTTCAGATAAGCAAGTAGTTTTTCAGCCAAAATGTGTCTTCTTTCTTGGAGCATCAGAAAAATCTTTCGCTGAGTGACTCGTCTTATAAAGCTGATTTACATACCTAAAGATCTTTGTGGTAACTGCAAGGTGTGTTTTGGGCCTAAGAATGCACTACACCTTCAAAGCAGACTAAGACTAAGGAAACACTCTTCCAAAGAAATGTGAAGAAAGAACTAACACAAACTTGTTTGTTGCACTTCCTTAACTTTGGAAGTTGAACAACTTGTGATGTTCAGTGTTGCTCTACTTCAACTCTTCGTTTTGGAAGCAGTTTTACACTGTATTTCAAAGGACTTGAAATCAAGCTTACTTTGGTGATTCAAGCAGGTAGTTTTTAAGCCCAAATGTATTCATTCTTGGAGTATCAGAAATATCGATGGCAGAGTGACTCCACTTATGGAGCTGATTTACGTACCTAAAGATCTTTGAGGTACCTGCAAGTTGAGTTTGGGGCCTAAGAATGCACTAAACTTTCAAAGCAAACTAAGACTAAGGAAACACTCTTCGAAAGAAATGTTAAGAAAGAACTAACACAAACTTGTTTGTTTTATGTCCTTAACATTGGAAGTTTAACAATGTCTGACGTTCAGTGTTGCTCTACTTCAACTCTCTGTTTGCGAAGCAGATTAAGACTGTATTTCAATGGACGTTTTAATAGCAAAGTGACTTCCATGTGATAAGCATGAATTTTTATAGCCAAAATGTGTACTCTCTCTTGGAGTATCACAAAAATCTTTGGCAGAGGGACTCCACTCATGGAGCTGATTTTCATACCTAAAGATCTTTGTGCTACCTGCAAGTTGAGTTTTGGCCCAACGAATGCATTACACTTTCAAAACAAACTTGGACTAAATAAACACTCTTCCAAAGAAATATTAAGAATGAACTAACCCTAAATTTATTGTTCCACTTCCTGATCTTTGTAAGTTGAACAACTTGTCATGTTCAGTGTTGCACTACTTCAACTCTTAGTTTTGGAAGCAGTTTTACACAGTAATTCAATGGACGTGTTGAAAGCAAGCTTAATTTCTTGAGATACGCATGTAGATTTTCAGCCATAATCTTTACTCCTTCTTGAAGCATCAGAAAGATCTTTGCAAGAGTGACTCTACTGATGGAGCTGATTTACATACCTAAAGATCTTTGTGGTCCCTGTAAGGTGGGTTTTGGGCCTAAGAATACACTACACATTCAAAGCGAACTAAGACTAAGGAAACACTCTTCCAAAGAAATGTGAAGAAAGAACTAACACAAACTTGTTTGTTGCACTTCCTTAACTTTGGAAGTTGAACAACTTGTGATGTTCAGTGTTGCTCTACTTCAACTCTTACTTTTGGAAGCAGTTTTACACTGTATTTCAAAGAACTTGAAACCAAGCTTTCTTTCGTGAGATAAGCCGGTAGTTTTTAAGCCCAAATGTATTCATTCTTGGAGTATCAGAAATATCGATGGCAGAGTGACTCCACTCATGGAGCTGATTTACATACCTAAAGATATTTGTGGTACCTGCAAGTTGATTTTTGGGCCTAAGAATGCACTAAACTTTCAAAGAAAACTACGACTAAGGAAACACTCTTCCCATGAAATGTTAAGAAAGAACTAACACAAACTTGTTTGTTTTACGTCCTTAACATTGGAAGTTTAACATCGTCTGATGTTCAGTGTTGCTCTACTTCAACTCTCAGTTTGAGAAGCAGATTAAGACTGAATTTCAATGGACCTTTTAATAGCAAAGTGACTTTCATGAGTAAGCATGAAGTTTTATAGCCAAATTGTGTACTCTCTCTTGGAGTATCAAAAAGATCTTTGGCAGAGTAACTCCACTCATGGAGCTGATATTGATACCTAAAGATCTTTGTGGTACCTGCTAGTTGAGTTGTGGGCCTAAGAATGCAGTACACTTTGAAAGCAAAGTAAGAATAAAGAATCACTTTTCCAATGAAATGTAGAGAACAAATAACAAAAACTGTTAATTTCACTTCCTTATCTGTGGAAGTTGAACAACTTGTGATGTTCAGTGTTGCTCTACTTCATCTCGTAGATTTGGAAGCAGTTTTGCACAGTATTTCAATAGACGTGTTGAAAGAAATGTCAATTTCTTCAGATAAGCAAGTAGTTTTTCAGCCAAAATGTGTCTTCTTTCTTGGAGCATCAGAAAAATCTTTCGCTTAGTGACTCGTCTTATAAAGCTGATTTACATACCTATAGATCTTTGAGGTACCTGCAAGTTGAGTTTGGGGCCTAAGAATGCACTAAACTTTCAAAGCAAATTAAGACTAAGGAAACACTCTTCGAAAGAAATGTTAAGAAAGATCTAACACAAACTTGTTTGTTTTATGTCCTTAACATTGGAAGTTTAACAATGTCTGACGTTCAGTGTTGCTCTACTTCAACTCTCTGATTGGGAAGCAGATTAAGACTGTATTTCAATGGACGTTTTAATAGCAAAGTGACTTCCATGTGATAAGCATGTATTTTTATAGCCAAAATGTGTACTCTCTCTTGGAGTATCACAAAAATCTTTGGCAGAGGGACTCCACTCATGGAGCTGATTTTCATACCTAAAGATCTTTGTGCTACCTGCAAGTTGAGTTTTGGCCCAACGAATGCATTACACTTTCAAAACAAACTTGGACTAAATAAACACTCTTCCAAAGAAATATTAAGAATGAACTAACCCTAAATTTATTGTTCCACTTCCTGATCTTTGTAAGTTGAACAACTTGTGATGTTCAGTGTTGCTCTACTTCAACTCTTAGTTTTGGAAGCAGTTTTACACAGTAATTCAATGGACGTGTTGAAAGCAAGCTTAATTTCTTGAGATACGCATGTAGTTTTTCAGCCATAATCTTTACTCCTTCTTGAAGCATCAGAAAGATCTTTGCAAGAGTGACTCTACTGATGGAGCTGATTTACATACCTAAAGATCTTTGTGGTCCCTGTAAGGTGGGTTTTGGGCCTAAGAATACACTACACATTCAAAGCGAACTAAGACTAAGGAAACACTCTTCCAAAGAAATGTGAAGAAAGAACTAACACAAACTTGTTTGTTGCACTTCCTTAACTTTGGAAGTTGAACAACTTGTGATATTCAGTGTTGCTCTACTTCAACTCTTACTTTTGGAAGCAGTTTTACACTGTATTTCAAAGAACTTGAAACCAAGCTTTCTTTCGTGAGATAAGCAGGTAGTTTTTAAGCCCAAATGTATTCATTCTTGGAGTATCAGAAATATCGATGGCAGAGTGACTCCACTCATGGAGCTGATTTACATACCTAAAGATATTTGTGGTACCTGCAAGTTGATTTTTGGGCCTAAGAATGCACTAAACTTTCAAAGCAAACTAAGACTAAGGAAACACTCTTCCCAAGAAATGTTAAGAAAGAACTAACACAAACTTGTTTGTTTTACGTCCTTAACATTTGAAGTTTAACATCGTCTGATGTTCAGTGTTGCTCTACTAAAACTCTCAGTTTGGGAAGCAGATTAAGACTGAATTTCAATGGACCTTTAAATAGCAAAGTGACTTTCATGAGATAAACATGAAGTTTTAAAGCCAAATTGTGTACCCTCTCTTGGAGTATCAAAAAGATCTTTGGCAGAGTAACTCCACTCATGGAGCTGATTTTCATACCTAAAGATCTTTGTGGTACCTGCAAGTTGAGTTGTGGGCCTAAGAATGCAGTACACTTTGAAAGCAAAGTAAGACTAAAGAATCACTTTTCCAATGAAATGTAGAGAACAAATAAAAACTGTTCATTTCACTTCCTTATCTTTGGAAGTTGAACAACTTGTGATGTTCAGTGTTGCTCTACTTCATCTCATAGATTTGGAAGCAGTTTTGCACAGTATTTCAATGGACGTGTTGAAAGAAATCTCAATTTCTTCAGATAAGCAAGTAGTTTTTCAGCCAAAATGTGTCTTCTTTCTTGGAGCATCAGAAAAATCTTTCGCTGAGTGACTCGTCTTATAAAGCTGATTTACATACCTAAAGATCTTTGTGGTAACTGCAAGTTGTGTTTTGGGCCTCAGAATGCACTGCACCGTCAAAGCAGACTAAGACTAAAAAAACACTCTTCCAAAGAAATGTGAAGAAAGAACTAACACAAACTTGTTTGTTGCACTTCCTTAACTTTGGAAGTTGAACAACTTGTGATGTTCAGTGTTGCTCTACTTCAACTCTTCGTTTTGGAAGCAGTTTTACACTGTATTTCAAAGGACTTGAAATCAAGCTTACTTTGGTGATTCAAGCAGGTAGTTTTTAAGCCAAAGTGTATTCATTCTTGGAGTATCAGAAATATCGATGGCAGAGTGACTCCACTCATGGAGCTGATTTACGTACCTAAAGATCTTTGAGGTACCTGCAAGTTGAGTTTGGGGCCTAAGAATGCACTAAACTTTCAAAGCAAACTAAGACTAAGGAAACACTCTTCTAAAGAAATGTTAAGAAAGAACTAACACAAACTTGTTTGTTTTATGTCCTTAACATTGGAAGTTTAACAATGTCTGACGTTCAGTGTTGCTCTACTTCAACTCTCTGTTTGCGAAGCAGATTAAGACTGAATTTCAATGGACGTTTTAATAGCAAAGTGACTTCCATGTGATAAGCATGAAGTTTTATAGCCAAAATGTGTACTCTCTCTTGGAGTATCACAAAAATCTTTGGCAGAGTAACTCCACTCATGGAGCTGATTTTCATACCTAAAGATCTTTGTGCTACCTGCAAGTTGAGTTTTGGCCCAACGAATGCATTACACTTTCAAAACAAACTTGGACTAAATAAACACTCTTCCAAAGAAATATTAAGAATGAACTAACCCTAAATTTATTGTTCACTTCCTGATCTTTGTAAGTTGAACAACTTGTGATGTTCAGTGTTGCTCTACTTCAACTCTTAGTTTTGGAAGCAGTTTTACACAGTATTTCAATGGACGTGTAAAAGCAAGCTTAATTTCTTGAGATACGCATGTAGTTTTTCAGCCAAAACCTTTACTCTTTCTTGAAGCATCAGAAAGATCTTTGCAAGAGTGACTCTACTGATGGAGCTGATTTTCATACCTAAAGATCTTTGTGGTCCCTGTAAGATGGGTTTTGGGCCTAAGAATACACTACACATTCAAAGTGAACTAAGACTAAGGAACCACTCTTCCAAAGAAATGTGAAGAAAGAACTAACACAAACTTGTTTGTTCCACTTCCTGATCTTTGTAAGTTGAACAACTTGTGATGTTCAGTGTTGCTCTACTTCAACTCTTAGTTTTGGAAGCAGTTTTACACAGTAATTCAATGGACGTGTTGAAAGCAAGCTTAATTTCTTGAGATACGAATGGAGTTTTTCGGCCAAAATCTTTACTCCTTCTTGAAGCATCAGAAAGATCTTTGCAAGAGTGACTCTACTGATGGAGCTGATTTACATACCTAAAGATCTTTGTGGTCCCTGTAAGGTGGGTTTTGGGCCTAAGAATACACTACACATTCAAAGCGAACTAAGACTAAGGAAACACTCTTCCAAAGAAATGTGAAGAAAGAACTAACACAAACTTGTTTGTTGCACTTCCTTAACTTTGGAAGTTGAACAACTTGTGATGTTCAGTGTTGCTCTACTTCAACTCTTCGTTTTGGAAGCAGTTTTACACTGTATTTCAAAGGACTTGAAATCAAGCTTACTTTCGTGATTCAAGCAGGTAGTTTTTAAGCCAAAGTGTATTCATTCTTGGAGTATCAGAAATATCGATGGCAGAGTGACTCCACTCATGGAGCTGATTTACGTACCTAAAGATCTTTGAGTTACCTGCAAGTTGAGTTTGGGTCCTAAGATGCACTAAACTTTCAAAGCAAACTAAGACTAAGGAACACTCTTCGAAAGAATGTTAAGAAAGAACTAACACAAACTTGTTTGTTTTATGTCCTTAACATTGGAAAGTTTAACAATGTCTGACGTTCAGTGTTGCTCTACTTCAACTCTCTGTGTGCGAAGCAGATTAAGACTGAATTTCAATGGACCCTTTTAATAGCAAAGTCACTTTCATGAGATAAGCATGAAGTTTTATAGCCAAATTGTGTACTCTCTCTTGGAGTATCACAAAAATCTTTGGCAGAGTAACTCCACTCATGGAGCTGATTTTCATACCTAAAGATCTTTGTGCTACCTGCAAGTTGAGTTTTGGCCCAACGAATGCATTACACTTTCAAAACAAACTTGGACTAAATAAACACTCTTCCAAAGAAATATTAAGAATGAACTAACCCTAAATTTATTGTTCCACTTCCTGATCTTTGTAAGTTGAACAACTTGTGATGTTCAGTGTTGCTCTACTTCAACTCTTAGTTTTGGAAGCAGTTTTACACAGTATTTCAATGGACGTGTTGAAAGCAAGCTTAATTTCTTGAGATACGCATGTAGTTTTTCAGCCAAAACCTTTACTCTTTCTTGAAGCATCAGAAAGATCTTTGCAAGAGTGACTCTACTGATGGAGCTGATTTACATACCTAAAGATCTTTGTGGTCCCTGTAAGGTGGGTTTTGGGCCTAAGAATACACTACACATTCAAAGCGAACTAAGACTAAGGAAACACTCTTCCAAAGAAATGTGAAGAAAGAACTAACACAAACTTGTTTGTTGCACTTCCTTAACTTTGGAAGTTGAACAACTTGTGATGTTCAGTGTTGCTCTACTTCAACTCTTAGTTTTGGAAGCAGTTTTACACTGTATTTCAAAGAACTTGAAACCAAGCTTTCTTTCGTGAGATAAGCAGGTAGTTTTTAAGCCCAAATGTATTCATTCTTGGAGTATCAGAAATATCGATGGCAGAGTGACTCCACTCATGGAGCTGATTTACATACCTAAAGATATTTGTGGTACCTGCAAGTTGATTTTTGGGCCTAAGAATGCACTAAACTTTCAAAGCAAACTACGACTAATGAAACACTCTTCCCAAGAAATGTTAAGAAAGAACTAACACAAACTTGTTTGTTTTACGTCCTTAACATTGGAAGTTTAACATCATCTGATGTTCAGTGTTGCTCTACTAAAACTCTCAGTTTGGGAAGCAGATTAAGACTGAATTTCAATGGACCTTTTAATAGCAAAGTGACTTTCATGAGATAAGCATGAAGTTTTAAAGCCAAATTGTGTACTCTCTCTTGGAGTATCAAAAAGATCTTTGGCAGAGTAACTCCACTCATGGAGCTGATTTTCATACCTAAAGATCTTTGTGGTACCTGCAAGTTGAGTTGTGGGCCTAAGAATGCAGTACACTTTGAAAGCAAAGTAAGACTAAAGAATCACTTTTCCAACGAAATGTAGAGAACAAATAACAAAAACTGTTCATTTCACTTCCTTACCTTTGGAAGTTGAACAACTTGTGATGTTCAGTGTTGCTCTACTTCATCACGTAGATTTGGAAGCAGTTTTGCACAGTATTTCAATGGACGTGTTGAAAGAAATCTCAATTTCTTCAGATAAGCAAGTAGTTTTTCAGCCAAAATGTGTCTTCTTTCTTGGAGCATCAGAAAAATCTTTCGCTGAGTGACTCGTCTTATAAAGCTGATTTACATACCTAAAGATCTTTGTGGTAACTGCAAGGTGTGTTTTGGGCCTAAGAATGCACTACACCTTCAAAGCAGACCAAGACTAAGGAAACACTCTTCCAAAGAAATGTGAAGAAAGAACTAACACAAACTTGTTTGTTGCACTTCCTTCACTTTGGAAGTTGAACAACTTGTGATGTTCAGAGTTGCTCTGCTTCAACTCTTCGTTTTGGAAGCAGTTTTACACTGTATTTCAAAGGATTTGAAATCAAGCTTACTTTGGTGATTCAAGCAGGTAGTTTTTAAGCCAAAGTGTATTCATTCTTGGAGTATCAGAAATATCGATGGCAGAGTGACTCCACTCATGGAGCTGATTTACGTACCTAACGATCTTTGAGGTACCTGCAAGTTGAGTTTGGGGCCTAAGAATGCACTAAACTTTCAAAGCAAACTAAGACTAAGGAAACACTCTTCGAAAGAAATGTTAAGAAAGAACTAACACAAACTTGTTTGTTTTATGTCCTTAACATTGGAAGTTTAACAATGTCTGACGTTCAGTGTTGCTCTACTTCAACTCTCTGTTTGCGAAGCATATTAAGACTGTATTTCAATGGACGTTTTAATAGCAAAGTGACTTCCATGTGATAAGCATGAATTTTTATAGCCAAAATGTGTACTCTCTCTTGGAGTATCACAAAAATCTTTGGCAGAGGGACTCCACTCATGGAGCTGATTTTCATACCTAAAGATCTTTGTGCTACCTGCAAGTTGAGTTTTGGCCCAACGAATGCATTACACTTTCAAAACAAACTTGGACTAAATAAACACTCTTCCAAAGAAATATTAAGAATGAACTAACCCTAAATTTATTGTTCCACTTCCTGATCTTTGTAAGTTGAACAACTTGTGATGTTCAGTGTTGCTCTACTTCAACTCTTAGTTTTGGAAGCAGTTTTACACAGTATTTCAATGGACGTGTTAAAAGCAAGCTTAATTTCTTGAGATACGCATGTAGTTTTTCAGCCAAAACCTTTACTCTTTCTTGAAGCATCAGAAAGATCTTTGCAAGAGTGACTCTACTGATGGAGCTGATTTTCATACCTAAAGATCTTTGTGGTCCCTGTAAGGTGGGTTTTGGGCCTAAGAATACACTACACATTCAAAGTGAACTAAGACTAAGGAACCACTCTTCCAAAGAAATGTGAAGAAAGAACTAACACAAACTTGTGTGTTCCACTTCCTTAACTTTGGAAGTTGAACAACTTGTGATGTTCAGTGTTGCTCTACTTCAACTCTTAGTTTTGGGAAGCAGTTTTACACTGTATTTCAAAGGACTTGAAATCAAGCTTACTTTGGTGATTCAAGCAGGTAGTTTTTAAGCCAAAGTGTATTCATTCTTGGAGTATCAGAAATATCGATGGCAGAGTGACTCCACTCATGGAGCTGATTTACGTACCTAAAGATCTTTGAGGTACCTGCAAGTTGAGTTTGGGGCCTAAGAATGCACTAAACGTTCAAACCAAACTAAGACTAAGGAAACACTCTTCGAAAGAAATGTTAAGAAAGAACTAACTCAAACTTGTTTGTTTTATGTCCTTAACATTGGAAGTTTAACAATGTCTGACGTTCAGTGTTGCTCTACTTAAACCCTCTGTTTGGGACGCAGGTTAAGACTGTATTTCAATGGACGTTTTAATAGCAAAGTGACTTCCATGTGATAAGCATGAATTTTTATAGCCAAAATGTGTACTCTCTCTTGGAGTATCACAAAAATCTTTGGCAGAGGGACTCCACTCATGGAGCTGATTTTCATACCTAAAGATCTTTGTGCTACCTGCAAGTTGAGTTTTGGCCCAACGAATGCATTACACTTTCAAAACAAACTTGGACTAAATAAACACTCTTTCAAAGAAATATTAAGAATGAACTAACCCTAAATTTATTGTTCCACTTCCTGATCTTTGTAAGTTGAACAACTTGTGATGTTCAGTGTTGCTATACTTGAACTCTTAGTTTTGGAAGCAGTTTTACCCAGTAATTCAATGGACGTGTTGAAAGCAAGCTTAATTTCTTGAGATACGCATGTAGTTATTCAGCCAAAACCTTTACTCTTTCTTGAAGCATCAGAAAGATCTTTGCAAGAGTGACTCTACTGATGGAGCTGATTTACATACCTAAAGATCTTTGTGGTCCCTGTAAGGTGGGTTTTGGGCCTAAGAATACACTACACATTCAAAGTGAACTAAGACTAAGGAAACACTCTTCCAAAGAAATGTGAAGAAAGAACTAACACAAACTTTTTTGTTGCACATCCTTAACTTTGGAAGTGGAACAACTTGTGATGTTCAGTGTTGCTCTACTTCAACTCTTACTTTTGGAAGCAGTTTTACACTGTATTTCAAAGAACTTGAAACCAAGCTTTCTTTCGTGAGATAAGCAGGTAGTTTTTAAGCCCAAATGTATTCATTCTTGGAGTATCAGAAATATCAATGGCAGAGTGACTCCACTCATGGAGCTGATTTACATACCTAAAGATATTTGTGATACCTGCAAGTTGATTTTTGGGCCTAAGAATCCACTAAACTTTCAAAGCAAACTAAGACTAAGGAAACACTCTTCCCAAGAAATGTTAAGAAAGAACTAACACAAACTTGTTTGTTTTACGTCCTTAACATTGGAAGTTTAACATCATCTGATGTTCAGTGTTGCTCTACTAAAACTCTCAGTTTGGGAAGCAGATTAAGACTGAATTTCAATGGACCTTTTAATAGCAAAGTGACTTTCATGAGATAAGCATGAAGTTTTAAAGCCAAATTGTGTACTCTCTCTTGGAGTATCAAAAAGATCTTTGTCAGAGTAACTCCACTCATGGAGCTGATTTTCATACCTAAAGATCTTTGTGGTACCTGCAAGTTGAGTTGTGGGCCTAAGAATGCAGTACACTTTGAAAGCAAAGTAAGACTAAAGAATCACTTTTCCAACGAAATGTAGAGAACAAATAACAAAAACTGTTCATTTCACTTCCTTACCTTTGGAAGTTGAACAACTTGTGATGTTCAGTGTTGCTCTACTTCATCTCGTAGATTTGGAAGCAGTTTTGCTAAGTATTTCAATGGACGTGTTGAAAGAAATCTTAATTTCTTCAGATAAGCAAGTAGTTTTTCAGCCAAAATGTGTCTTCTTTCTTCTAGCATCAGAAAAATCTTTCGCTGAGTGACTCGTCTTATAAAGCTGATTTACATACCTAAAGATCTTTGTGGTAACTGCAAGGTGTGTTTTGGGCCTAAGAATGCACTACACCTTCAAAGCAGACCAAGACTAAGGAAACACTCTTCCAAAGAAATGTGAAGAAAGAACTAACACAAACTTGTTTGTTCCACTTCCTTCACTTTGGAAGTTGAACAACTTGTGATGTTCAGTGTTGCTCTACTTCAACTCTTCGTTTTGGAAGCAGTTTTACACTGTATTTCAAAGGACTTGAAATCAAGCTTACTTTGGTGATTCAAGCAGGTAGTTGTTAAGCCAAAGTGTATTCATTCTTGGAGTATCAGAAATATCGATGGCAGAGTGACTCCACTCATGGAGCTGATTTACGTACCTAAAGACCTTTGAGGTACCTGCAAGTTGAGTTTGGGGCCTAAGAATGCGCTAAACTTCAAA